>JAJHSJ010000004.1:21010379-21135250 GCA_021015155.1 Magnolia officinalis | reverse complement strand
TCCATGCCGTTCATCAAGTGTAGGAATGGAGATGATATGAACATGTCGTGTAACATAAATCAGGATAGTACACGCCTCAAAATGAGCCACGTACGTACATTGAATTTAGGCTATTGGACGTTTTTCTAGCCACTCATTTTTATCGTACAAGTTTGACATGCTTATCAATGGATGAATATTATTTTTGCCCATTGCACGCTTATAGTATACGCTACCGAATGAATTGCCCAAATATCTGAGGTGTTCCACCTCCTCACATACAGGAGAGAGAGGCGTGTACGGGGAGCAGATTAGGGGCGTCCATGGGTCCCCCTTGATGTATATATTTTATATTCATTCGTATCATTTAGGACATGATCCCAAAATGAAGAGGGTACAAATCTCAAGTGGCCTATACTATTGGAAGTAGTGTTGAATGAACGTGTTATCATTAAAAACTTCTTAAGGTCCATGATGCAAAACTTCTGTGGCCATTTAATGGCTAATCACCACTGTTTCCTATGATATAACTTGAAAATTGGACCTACTTCATTTTCTGGCTCATGCCCTAAAATGATCTCATAAAATGGATAGATAGCTTAGGTATAGAAAACATACATCAAGGTGGGACCCATGGCAAGGCCCACACCATCTTGAGGGGGGTAAAAATTAGGCAGATCAAAACTCAGGTGAGCAGTGGGAACATCCACCGTTGAAACTTTCCTTGAGCTGACCACGATGTTTATATGCCATCCAAACGGTCCATAGATACCACTCAGATAAACCGTAGGAACAAATATCGTCCTGATATATCTGCCACTGCCTGGCGTTCAATCCCCACTGTTTTGGGTGGTATGGCTCACATGAGTTTTATATCAGCCCGTTTTTCCTATCCTGTCCTATTGTTGTCTTTCAAAACAGATGGACGGAGTGGATTTTTCACGGACATCTCTATGCCCCTCACACAGCCCCAGGGTCACTGACATGATGAAAATGCTGAAGAACCAAAAAAATAAAAAATAAATAAAAAAAAATAAATAAAAAACAACAAAACAACAAAAGCAGAAATAAAAAGACCCTGAAAGCAGTACATGTGAGCTGTAAGAAACAGAGAAATTACCAGGACCAGGTCATCACATCAGTAAGTGTACCATCTGCTGACATGAAGAACCATAGATCTAAACCGTTGATGTCATGAGTCCTATAAAGGATGATGGTCCCCTAGAATTCTCCTAGATTAGAATTTTTCTCCCCGTTTTATCATTGCGCTACGAAGTCATGATTAGGGGGAAAAATAAAGCAAAGGCCCTTCGTCAAAAGAAAACAGACCAACAATCAAAGGGTTAGAAATCATAGATCTTTGATATTTCCGGCAAATCTCCTATCTACTGTAGGGCCCATCAGATCAACGGTATGGATCACCAAACCATGGTTCCCTGCCACCTTGTGCAGCGCTTGCTTATGCACAGGAACGTAGAGTTCTTGGTACGATAGAAAAGTAAATGAAAAGTTACCGTCGCGACTCAGATCGTCAGCATGTGTCGCCACATAGGGTACACGTGCGACACATGCTGAGATGATCTGATGATTTAAGCCGTCCATTTTCTTGTTGACATCATTGAGAAGCCATGATCCAATGGTCACACTTCAGTGATGATCCTCACCTACGATTTCTTAAGTTGAATGAGGCCATCGAAAATCTTAAATATGATGTTCTAAATTCATATAAAATAGACTGTCCAAGCCATTTGTCCAGTGCGATTTTCCTACAATAACCTGCATAAGGTAAAATAAAGAGCATGAACGGTTCCAATATCAGACCATCTCAGAACGCGGGCCCCAGTCGAGCGTCGCATGCTGCTATCATGTACCGCGATATTCAAGAGTTCTGATTTTTCCCGAAGAGCATCTTCCATTTGAAGCCCGGACACGTGTGGACGAGAAGTTACCGAAAGCAGACTGGGTGGTGAACCCAACACCACCCAGAAAGGTGAAGTTGGGAACTGTGGGGCCCACCGTGAAGTATGTGTTTTATCCACGCTGTACATCCGTTTTGAAAGATCATTTTAGGGTATGATCTCAAAAATAAACAAGATTAAAACCTCAAGTGAACCACACCATTGGAAACATTGGTGATTGAATGCCAACCATTAAAAACTTCCAGGGACCTGCAAAACTCTTGGATCAAACTGATATTTTCGATTTCCCTTCATCCAGGTCGGTGTGACCTTATCAACGGGTAGGATGGAAAATAAACATTACTGTGGGCCCTAGGAAGGTTTCACGGTGGTAGTCAATATCCTTACTGTTTCCTATCGTGTTGGTCGACTTGAGCTTTGTATCTGCTTCATCTATGGGCCCATGCCCTAAAATAAGCTAGTAAAACGGATGGATGGTGTGGATATAAAACACATAAATCACGCTGGGCCCCGCAGCGCCCAACACCACCTAGCTGGGTGGTGTTGAGGTCACCACCCAATCCCCTCCTGAAGTAACCGACACAACCTCTTTTCTTTTCTGGAAATTAGGGTTGAACATTGTGGGGCCCGGGTGATTGTGAATGACATCCATCCCATCCATAAGAGCAGTCCATCATATGATCTGCAGAACAAAAATTAAAGCCGATCCAAATCATCAGTTGGACAACACGTGAATTTAGAGATGTTGGGTCGTGTACATTTTTTTATTTTTTATTTTGGGTCTGGCCCACCTGATGGTGGGATCACCATGATATTTTGTTTGTCCGATATCATAGTGGATTTAGGGATGTCAATGGGCCGGGCTCGGGCCAACAAAATAAGAATTTTAAATAAGCCAGCCCAAAACCCTAGCCGGAAACAATTCAAATCCGGACAAAGACGATTGAAGCGATAAAAGTCCTTTGATATACATTGATACACCCCACTCGGACAGTTTGAGCTTTTGGAATGAATGGTTGTTTGACATGGTATCAAAGCGGAAGATTCTATGTTCGAATCTCGAGAGCAACAAATATGCCTCGCTAATATATTATTCTCCCACGGGGGGTCAGGAAATTCAGGTCCTGCATAGGGACCGGGAAATTAAGCCCGGCCTATTTATGGTGTGAGTGTCCCTCCACCTTCGTCAATATATTCCCGTGCGGAATTCCTACCTCGCATGTGCGGGAGGTGTTGAAGTGATAAAGTCCTTTGATATACATTGATACACCACACTCTGACAGCTTGAGCTTTTGGAGTGAATGGTTGTTTGACAAAGACTACCCTTGACAGTGTTAGAAGAAGAGAGATGCTCCACAGCTCCAGTGCTCTCATAGCATCATAAGTTACAAAAAGTATGAACCATTTGATCAATGACATTTAATATGGACGGTTAACATCAATTACATAAAATAGGTCTAATCAACAATCCGATATGTCAACATGTGAGGGCCATCATGGATATTGCTTTATTATTGGAAGGCATCGCATCACATTTGTTAGGTAATTGTAACCATCTATCCATGGCTTGTGGAAAATAACATCCTAAATTGAGTAGAAAAAAATGGTTGGGCAGCATGAATGTACAACAAATTCATCAAAGTGTCCCCCACACATTAAGAGTAATAGTAGCTAATGTGGTCCTGGTTAATACCTAATTCGTAAGGAATATGATCACCTAATAACTTTCAAACATGTTTTATGTATGTAAGTGATATTTAATAGTGACAAATGACCAAATCAATACCCATCATGCCCAAAGGTCACTTACTCCATCAAAATGTGATAAAGCAGATGTGGATTGCGTGGTGGACACCACCGACTTTTGTGGAAATCTATCTTTGACAATGAAATGGCCCAACTAAATCTCACCACATCAAGTAACCACGGAAGTCAATATGCTCGGGTCACAACTCAATCCACGTCCAGAACAATCTATCTGCAGCACACGTGGCATGGTTCTGCATCAATCCAGTTCGTCCATCTACTGCGCCTTATGATGGGTGGTTTGAGTTTAAATAATCAAACTTTTTTTTTTTTTTTTAAACACACGCACACACACCCCACACACTCACGATAGTGGAATTTCACCACGTATGGGCCCTTGACCGGGAGTTGAAACTCCTGGTAATCTACCACACCCGATCAAGAGTAAGGATCCTTAAATAATCAAACCTATATCATCCAATCAATTCCATCCATTTTCTGCAACATTCCCTACTAAATATTTAGCAATTGACCATTTTCATATCCTATGGGCGCGTTAGGGCCAACCATAGATGGATAGGACCATTGACCATAAGACATTAGTCTCACGCGATCTGATATTTTAAACCCACTTTCTCATGTATGCACCCACTTTTTCCACCTTTTTGGCAGTGAAATCATATACCACTTGTAATAAATGCCTTTTTATTTTATTTTATTTTTTAAAGGACATGAAAACCGGATTCCGTAGAAAACGAAAAGAAGTAAATTTCGAAAGTTTAAAATTTTAAAAAAAAAAATTAAAAAATTAAAAACAGGAAAGCGTTCAAATTACGGACGTGGATTAGGTGGTGTTGCCAACACCAACCCCAGTGGTAGTTTGTGGATGTGTTGGGCGCTGTGGCCCCAGCGTGATGTATGTGTTTTATATCCACACGGTCCATCTATTTTTCCAGCTCATTTTAGAATCTGATCTCAAAAACTAAGCAGGCTTGAAGCTTAATAAGACCACGCCACAGGAAACAGTGGGTATAATGATATCCACCGTTGAAACTTTTTAGGGCCCACAGTAATGTTTATTTGTTATCCAACCTGTTGATAAGGGGAAAGCACAAATATCAGCCTAATCCAAAAAAATTTCAGCCACCAAGATATCTTTAATGGTGGGCGTTCAATCACCACTGTTTCCTGTGGTGTGGTCCACTTGAACTTCAAATCTTCTTAATTTTTGTGATCATGTTTTAAAATGAGGGGCCAAAACAGATGGATGGCGTAGATATGCTGGGGCCCACAGCACCTAACACATCCACAAACTACCGGTGGGGGTGGTGTTGGCAAGGCCACCTGAACCGCGTCCTCAAATTACAATAATTCAACCAGAGGGTACGTTTGTTTGACCAATGCGTTGGCATAGGAATTTGAGTTGTTGATCCTGTGGGGCCCGCTGGCCACATGGCCCAATTATGTATCCCATTCTGCCTGCCTGCCAAACTAATAGATACGTAACACATGGCATGTCATGACATCACCTAAGCGAGAGAATCTCTCTCTCTTACTTTTTTTTTTCTTTTCTTTTTTATCAAGTGATTTGTTGATTTGCAATGAAAGAAATTAAAAGAAATTCGTTTGTATGATCTTAAATAGGAGATTAAGGGACACTTGGACAGTCAAATCCATTGATCTCATTACCCATTTAATGAGAAACCTTGAAAGAAATCATGCTTATCTTACAAATATTTACCATTTGATTCATAGTCTTGAATACAAAAACTAAGAGTCTAAGACCATTCATACAAAGAAAAAAGGTCTAACCAACAATTTGATCCGTAGATTTGTTAGGGATTATTATGGATTGCTTATGATTACAAGGCATTGCTATTGTTGGGCAATCATAACCATCCTAGGAAAAAGGATGTCTATAGAAACTAAGACCAAATAAAAAAATGGATTAGATCATCCAATGAGGATTTTTGCATGGTAGCCCATGAAATGTATTCTGAATTTATTGAATAGTTCATATAGATAAATTGAATTGTCCAAACAAACTAATGCAACTAAGAGCACTGTAGTTTATAGTACTTGAACATTTCTCCTTAATTAAAATTTTATTTTTTAAAGTGATGTGTTTCTGTAGGTATGTTAGATTAACTCTTTTTATTCTTTTTATCATTTCTATTTTTGGCTTTGCTTTGGTAGGATAGCTTTCGTTTCCATGTTTGCTTGCTTTAGTGGTATAGCTTTCGAAGGAGAGAGAGAGAGAGAGAGAGAGAGAGAGAGAGAGAGAGAGAGAGAGGGGAAAAAGGGAAAAGGAAAAGGGAAGGGAGGGTGGACCAAAAGGAAGAGTGAGCACGCTGACATCTCTTTTAAGCAGCGAAGAGGATGCTTGCAGGGATCATTCTCAAAGCCCTCACCCACTTAATACTCTCTCTCTCTCTCTCTCTCTCTCTCTCTCTCTCTCTCTCTCTCTCTCTCTCTCTCTCTCTCTCTCTCTCTCTCTCTCCTCTCTCTCTCTCTCTCTCACAGAGTATCAACGCAGGAAAAACATTTATACTCGAGCAGTGGGACCATCCAAACACAGCTGTTATGAAAGAGGAAATACTTGTACCTCAATCAGAACCATCTAAATTATGGACTCCAATTTTGGATGGCTCATTACCCAAAACGGCACTGATGTGAATTAATAATCAACAGCTGGATTGCAACCCAATACTTCCCATTAATACAAAGGTTACAATCATTTAATCAATCCCACTGAATGGGGCCCAAGATTTCAACAAATGAGATTTAAAATCAACATCCTCTCAGTGAATCACATACTTCCTCTATTAACATAAGATTGTTCACAAAATGCATGGCATACATTCTCTCAAATTAAACTGAATAAATTGTCTAGTTTAATATCCTTTAAGTCATATAAGGACACTTATTTGTTGAATTAGGACCATTGGTTATTTTTCATTTTTTAACTGTCCACTAATCATATAAACAATAATTGTAACTTCTTAATACAACTAAAGTGCGACCATAATTTGAACATTTTCATTTTAACTTGTACGTCGTGAAGGAAATTGTCTACTTGTTATGGCCTTTAGTTGTATGGCTGTAATCCTCCTACCAACAGTTTTTATTAATCATCGGTGAGATCAGTTGGACCCCACACGGGTCGAACAATCCATACTCGTTCTAGTAGCGCAGTACTGGAGCGTATAAGCTCTTGATTTTTAGCCATGTGTGTGCAGTGTACTGTACGAGGAGAGAGAGAGAGAGAGAGAGAGAGAGAGAGAGATGGTGCGTGATCCGAGGCCGCGCACGCCCGCACTGCAGCACAAGGACCAACCTCTTCCGACCAAAGCCTGCCCACTAAGCGACAAAATTCCTGAAATGGCTGTGGAGCCCCACAATTGAATGGAGAGCGACATTGTCAGCCCTCTCGCACCCGATCAAGTGCAACCAATTGCACTTTGCCACCTGTTTGCAGTGCTGTGATGGTTTGCATATGCACCCTGAAAATTTAAACGTGGCATACATGTTACTCAACTAAAACCGTTGATATTTCGTGCCACGCTTCAGACCAGATTGATTGACGAATCCTCCAAACAAGGGACATTTGTCTATTGGAATCGAGCAGTTCCATTTTTTATTTTTTATTTTATTACTATCATTTAAAGGGTCTATTAGATATCCATCAATCAGCCTGTTAGAAATTATCACCCACCTAAAATGCCTTACAAGATTGAGGACGGACGTGATTCGTCCATTACACCTGTTTTACACAGCTGGCGTAAGACGCCCAGGCTCTGTTAAGACCATGTTTTTATATGTAAACCTACTCCGTCCATCAGGTAAAAACCCTTATCCTCTTAAAGTACAGACCGGTGGCCCGCCTTATATTTGGATCAGGCTGATTTTTTGTATTTTCATTTAATCCGGATGAGTTAAACGGGTTTGATGAAAGATACCACACCGTTGTAGCCCCACACGCAAACCTGTGGGTTGGCATCCCATCCCATTGTCCCCTGTGATGTTGTCCATGATGCTGATTTTTTACTCCCAAGGCCTTGGAATCGGGGATGGAACCTGAATGAGGAAGTGGATTTTACATGTAAAACATGGGGTATGGCACAAGATTTGAGCGTTTTGCTTGCTGCTACATAAAGAGGTGTTGTAGAGGATTTGGGTCCAATGAGGATGGTGTAGAATTTCAGACAGACGGTTCACCGTCTGACATCCAGTTGGTGGACAAGTGCACCCTTTCCTTCGACCTTTGGAACAACACCACTGTACAGTATAAACAGAACCATTAAAGAAGAGAAATGGTACTGCCATAATGGTTGAGATGTTCAAGGGGCACAAATGTTGATGATCCATGAAGTAACATGTAGGGCCCACCGTGAACCATTCGTACTTCAGATAAAATCAACTCAGGAGACCCAACTTGTCTTTGCAACAGGGCATGTTGAGGGACAGAATCTTACACAAAAATAGAGTGCAAATCAGTCAATCCCATTCGAAAAATTTCATCAGTATACTTGGGTCCTTCATACAAGTGTGACCCATGGTTCTGTGATCTAGACATTCAGTCTATGCACAGCGCAATTTATAGAACCTGGCCGAAAATGTTCTCTATGCGTCAATCCTAAAGCTTTCACAGGTCACCTGCGAATAGATAGTCGAGGTATGAATCATGGAAATGGTCAAAATTGGGAGAAGGCGAGAGATAGGATGCCTAGGATCTTCAATGTGAAAGATTCATGATGGAATATAGGAGACACTGAATGGCAGGCCCCAATGTATTCAAAACCAAAAACCCAAGGATGTTGCACTTCCTCAGATTGAGGCTTTATGTAATTCCCATCACATGGCCCAATTCACCATCTCCATGTGGTTAGCCCATATTAAAGCCATAAATCAATGCTAATCACAATATGTTACCGTTACATTATGGTAGCAAGGGCAGATTAGCAGCTAAAACTTCAGAGAACTTGGGGAATGGTTTTGATTTCCAGATTCAAGAAACAAATCACCAACAAATAGGTTGGCCCACAACATGATTGCTGGGATTTTAAACGTTGTTAACAACACTACTAAATGCAAAAACACCAAAAAAAAAATGCACACCCACTCATGGAGCATCTCAGTGGAGCAACTTTTGGACCATGGGATGGGTGATCATCAATGGTCAGAACATCCACTTCCGCTGTTAGAATACTGCTACATCATAATACGGTGCAATATAGATGCATTAGGTCCAAAGAACAGGAGCAGGTTTCAAGATGAGGGCAAAGATAGGGTTCTGTATCTGAACCCCGCCACATTTGTAAAAGTAGAGTGGTGGGCCTCATTAATGTGGCTTTATTAAGGCCATTGCCCCTTCAAGTATGATGCAGATGAGTGGATCTCTCTCACTAAACACAAGACCTAAGATCTAATGACATGTCTAAGAATGACGAGGCTATCACGAAGAGGCAAGATTTGATGAAATGTCTAGGAATGACGAGGCTATCACAAATTGAAGAAAGTATGGGGAAGGCGCAGTGGGACGGCAGATGCTAGGAAATATCAGACATTCCACACAGCATACAAAAACTTCACTAGTCGTCTAAAGCATAAACCCCAGTTAGCTCAAAACTCATCTGGGCCAGTGTAAAGGCTTTCACTAAGGACGCTCGCAAATTGGAACCAATACATGAACCACAATTTCTGTTTTTCATCTTTTTCCAGTACTTAACGCCATTTTTGTGACTCATGCACTAAAATGTTACAAAAACTAGTATACCAAGAGCAATATACCTGACAATCTCGCAAACAGAAGACTCGAGAGCCACAAAATACCAACGCCAGTTGTTCCAAAACAGCATCCTGTAAATATATTTTCAGAAATATTAGACAGGATTAAAGGCAAGATGCAGAACCACATAAATATATAGAGATGAAATGTGAGAACCATCTGATCATGAGAAAAACGAAAATGACAGGTTTGCACTTTGGAGCGATAATAATACCATTTAAACTGCTTGCTGAAAAAGCCAACCATAACATGGAAGCAGACAAAGTGTCGAATAACAACCCTGGATAAACAGACCCTGATACATCCACATATGAGTTTTGCTGGCCCAACATGCATACATGCACTGGCAACCCATCTAGAAACAGCACACAACAAGCTAGCATGGGAGTTCCTAGCCATCCATCAGGTGGACCTTACCATGTAGGCGCTTTGGTCCAAATATCAGGCCAGTGCAATCATCATGTGGACCAGTGCAAGAAACGAATAGATCGTCACGCTTCTATTCCATATGCTGGCCCACATGACAAGGGGACGCATCATTTTTGGACAAATTCACCACACAGTGAAACCCAACTGACAGTTTGCATGTCTAGCACAGGTTCCAGCCTGGCAAGCGGGCTTAAATGTAAATCGGTTGGTTTTGTACACATGAGTAGCAAACATCACCATGCATATATACACATGCCGAGTCATCATTATCATCATCTAAAGCTTTATCCCAATTAATTGGGGTCGGCTACATGAATCATGTTCTGCCATTCCACTTTATCAAGGGAACGCCTTGGCATGAATTTGGAATGTCATTTTTTTAGATTAAGATTTTATTAATAAAGGCCTAAACCAAAGAATTACAAAACAAACCAAGAAGGAGAGGAAAAACTCTTGCCTAGAACCTCCAAGGACCACTACATTACATTCAAATCCCCTATTAAATACCTTCACTACAGGCCCAACACGATTCCTAAAACCAGTGTTTATGATATCGGTATCATGTTACGTATCTCACACTTAGGATACGGATACATATCGATTATTGCATGGATATATTGTTTGTATTGGGGAATTTATCGCAATTTTTGGGAAACATGGGAAACATTGAAAATTTTGTTAATGAAACTTTAGGGATTGTTAAAAAGGATATTAATACACACTTTTTAAATCATAATATTACAAAAAAACATGTGCACATAAAAGGTTTCCTTTGTATAGGGTCTTAAGCTATGCGTTGTCTAATTGTTGTCTAACTGGACTGACACAAGTATATTCAAAGTCTATTCATATAATTTATAAATGTAAGAAGACATGTATGGAAAACACAAGCAAGACAGATTGCAACCAATTTGGGAGAGTGCGGAAATTTTGGATTTTTCCCAATTTTCCCCAAATCGCAACACATACCCCTAAATTCCAAAATTATAGTGTAAGTGATGATGATTTCATTAAACACTCCTACATACTCTGAAATTAGGCCCAATTGGTAGCTAATAGAAGTGGAATTTTGAAGTTTTAATATATATTTTTAACTATTTTTCAATGAAATAATTTTTTTTTCCAAAAAATCTCAAAAACTACATGAATCAATAGATCAAACCTTATATATGTTTGATTTCATGTTTGGTCAGTAAGATTGCAACCAATTTGGGAGAAATTGCAGAATTTTTTATTTTTCTCTAATTTCCCCCAAATCGGACCACCTATCCTTAAATCTCAAAATTGAAGGTTCAAATCCTTGCTTTTCCATGCAAAACATGTTGAATCAAGCATTTCTAACCTTTTGGCACCAATTTGATACAATTTAAATAAAAAATGATCAAAATGCAAAAATACTCATTGAATCGAAACCGGCCCCAAATCCGCTTTGATCTTGATTTTGACTTGAAATCTTTGTTTTTCTCGCAAAAGATTCAAGAGGATGGATTTCGCGTTTAGAAGAGGGAAGAAAGAAGGAAAAAAGATGAGAAATTGAGGTTTTTTGCATTTTCTCTCAAATAGAGTCATGGTCCCGGACGTTATCGACAATATCTGCCGATATTGTCAATACATAGGAAAAAATCAAAAGGAATTGTAACGATAGCTCACAATATATCACGACATTTGCAATAACGCAAGGTACATTGCGATACATTAGCGATATCGAGAATTTTATATAATTTTTTTTTAAAAAAATACCAACATGCAAAAATACTCATCGGATCGAAACCGGCCTCAAATCCGCTTTAATCTTGATTTCGACTAGAAATCTTTGTTTTTCACCCAAAAGATTCAAGAGGATGGACCGAAATCCATGTGTTTAGAAGAGGGAAGAAAAAAGGAAAAAGACGAGAAATTGAGGTTTTTTGCATTTTCTCTCAAACACAGATTAATCATTTGACAGTATCGATGATATCTGTCGATATCGTCAATACATAGGAAAAACTCAAAAGGAATTGTAACGATATCTCGCAATATATCACGACATTTGTGATACCGCACCATACATTGCGATTCATTAAATGATACCGAGGATTTTTAATACTCCAGTGGAGTCTCATATCCCTGAGTTGCGATGCTGATAATATCATCCAATATATCAACTGATATTATCGATATTGCAAACATAGTCTAAAACATTGGTTATTTCTTTCTTCCTAAAGGAACAATATGCCAGCCAGCAAGAACAGCCTCCATATTGCTCTCCCTATCCTACCCGGTCCTCCCCCGTGCCAAGCTTGTCCATTGAACCCGGCATTACCCATGACACTCCAAACAAAGTAGAAGGGTTTTCATAAAACTCCTTGGCAAAGGGACGAAAGATGAAGAGATGATCGACTAACACATCAGTTTCCATACATAATAAATACATTTGGGAGCACCATCTTAGACAAAGATTGTCACCGCTAGCACCTAGTTACTTCCCACTAACCACGCCGAGACTCCTACGTTGGGTAGGGCACAATAACGCCACACAAAAGTTGCAAGACAAACCCGGCCTTCTGATGGTTGCTAGATAAATAATTTATAAAGAGATTTGATCATGCATAGATGGGACTTCTCCTTATCCATACCATTTCCCAATGAGAAAGCCACCCCTTCCAAAAACTCCTGCCTCAAATATATTGTCTTCATGATCTCCTTCCAAAGACAGCTTCATCAAACCAAACCTCCATGGCCATTTTCCTAGGAGAGCAGCATTCATCACCTATAAATTTCTTAAACCCGCTTCCCCATCTTCGTATGTTCTGCACACTTCTTCCTATTTCATAAGGTGAAATTTGAGCTTCTATGAAGCTCTCTACCATAAGAGATCCCTCCTAAGCCATTCCAGATTATTCAAAAATGCTTTTGGGCATCACAAAAGAGACATAAAAATAGACCAAAAGATTGAATATTGCTGCCTTTATCAACTTGAGGCTTCCTCAAAAGGAACGGTGCATGCTCTTCCATCTTGAAAGTTTTCTTTCGAATTGCTCAATCATTTTGTCCTACAAATGCTTGACCAGTTTCCCTATACACAATGGTAACCCGCAGTAGGAAAAAGGAAGTGACCTCGAACAACAACAGAAGATACTTGCGAAGCCTGCTCACCTCCTCTTTTGGAAGGCACACCCCTAATAACTCGTTCTTGCTAATATTCACCTTTAGACCAGATACTGCCACAAAGAATGTAATAATTGTCTACATACTGAAGATGAGATACTTGAAAATCAGACTTGCCTACCTTGAAGCCATCTATAAGCATAGTAACTACACCTATGGAGAAAGCGGGTCTCCCTGACGCGAGCCCCTAGATGCAGAAAAGAAGCCTTTTGAGGATCCTTTTACCAAGGCCGAGAACTTAGTTAATCATATACAAATTTGGACCCAGTTTCTCCACTTCTTCCTATAACTCAACCGACCCAACATATAGTCCAAAAAATCCCAATCCACGTGATTATATGCCTTTTATATATCTGACTTGCAAATCACCTCTTTCTTCCCTTCCTTGTGGAAAGGGTCTATGAATTCATGAGAAAGTAGGGCGTTGTCCACTATCTACCTCCCAGCCACAAAAGCCCCACGAGTCTTCAAGATTATCTTAGCCAAAATCACCCAAAAGCTAGATGTCAGAATTTTTGCTAATATTTTGTAAGGACCCCCAAGGCGAATGATTGGCCTTAGGTCCCTTGAGCATTCCACTCATTCCTTTTTTGTGATAAGAACAATAAATGCAGCACCTAACTCAACCGCAAGATGTATGCCTGCACGAAATTCACAAAACAACTCCTCCAAGTCACCTTTTATGCTCCCCCAAAATCTTTTAAATAAAAAATAAAAAATAAAAATAAAAATAAAAAAACTAGAGTAGGAAGTCCATCCAGGTCGGAGGGCCTTATCACTTCCCAAGTCCTCCACTTTCGCCTTTAATTCTTTCTTCGAAAATCGGCTTCTCTAAAGCATCAGCCTCTTCTTTTGAAATCTGGTCAAAGTGCAAGTTGTCTAGTTGTGACCTCTCCCACCCTTCCCTAGCGAGAAGGTTCTTATAGAAATTCACAATTGTCACACTTTTGCTTTATCCTCAGCTCTCTCCCTATCCACCATGATACTTCTGATCTTGTTGGCTCCAACTCGGCCACTAGCCAAGGAAAGAGAACTTTTTGTTTTCATCGTCTTCTTTTTAGCCACATCAACCTTGATCGTTGCTTCCATTTAATTTCTTTCTTCCCTCAACCAAGCATTATACATCTCCAAATAAGTCTCACACCAAGCAATGTCTTCGTCCAATAAGCCTATCCCCTCTTCCTTCAAATCTAGCTCCTAAATATCTCCCAATAGTGTCTCTATCTCCACTTCCCAACACCTAAGCACCTCTTTCTTCCACACATTAATCTTTCATTTAGGAAGCCTCATTTTCTGAAATAACGAAATGCATGCATGACCTTTTAACGGGAAATATGCCCACTACTCTCTCACTAGCTTCTGGAAACCTTCTGCCTCGAGTCATGACAGTTCAAATATGAAAGGCCGTGGATCCCAATTTTGCTCATCCACTTCCAGCACAAACAAGCAATAATCCGATACCAAGCGCGAGAGGACTCTTTGGTGCATGAGGAAACTTTTTTGCCCAATCTGTGGAGACCAAAAGGCGATCCAATTTTGAATTGACAGCATTCGCCTAGGTGTATTTCGCATCCCCCATTAAAAGATCCATCTCATTCCTCAAAATCCAATTAGAGAACTCCTTCATGCTTCGATTAATGCAGCCCCCATTTGAATTTCGAACACGAATTTGACCACAATAAAATCTCTTCCCATACACCAAGGCAATTAGCATCTGCTTCAACACTCATTCAATTCTTCCTAAAGTTGTTCCCGACGACCTAGGCAATTAGACCCATCGACCGCAACGAAAACCCATTGAAAGCCTAATAGCACATCTCTCAACAACAACGAAAGGGGTAAACTCCCTGCTCCAGAAATCTTTTTTGGCCCAAACCTTAGCGTCCCAAATTACCATAATGCCCCCTATTGTACCCATTGTTCGAAGTATCAATATCGTTACAAGTTTCATTGACCAGGGATACGAAAATGATATCAATATCGCGAATAATATCGCTGATAACCGAAAATGCAGGGAAACATGAGAAAAACAGTGGAATTTTCAGCGAAACTTAAGGAGATGTTAAAATGTACATATTTGCATATCTAGAATTTAAAAAAAAAAAAAAAAAAAAAAAAAAAAAAAAAAAAAAAAAAAATTACAAAAAAAAATACATACATGAGAAGTTTCCATTTAATGGGGCCTTAAAAGCATGTGCTGTTGTAGGAAATCAGTCCAACCATCCCATCTTCCCTATTTAACCATCCAACTTTCCATCCAAACATCCACCAATATTGCAATATACCAACAACACATGATATTTCACCAAGAAATCATCAACAATTGGAAAGGAAACGAAAGATTGTGGTCTCAATATCGCACATGTTGTGATATCGCTAATTTCGAGATATTATCAATATTTATCAATGACAAATTGAACACTACATAAAACTATGTGCCCATGAAAAAAAAAATAGAAATAATTTTTTTTCTAATAAACAAAATTTTGATGATATCAATACGTTGGCGATATTATTGAAATATCGTCGACACACTTATGATACAAGCATTACCTAGAAGTTACATAGTCGAAAATATTTGCGATACATTGGCAATATTGATGCATTGGCAATAAAAGCGACACCTAGAATTTACAGAGTTGAAAATATTGGCGATTACATTAGCGATATTGATACATAGGCAATACTTAGTAATACATTACCAATACCTGGAATTTCTGCTACTACCAGCGTTATCAGTATCGCTACAAGTGCTATCGGTATCACTGAGCTGGAGATAAAGATAATATCGGAGATATTTCGATAACATTGGAGATAATTTGAACACTGATTGTACACATGCGTCTAACACAGCCCAATCTTTTAATATACCTCCCCATATAGAATCCAGTATAATCTGATCTAACGATTGCAATTTTGTTTCTTGAAAAGCTACCAACTGAGCATTATATCGCAAGCATAAATCCCAATCCCCGAACATTCCAACTAGTGAGCTTTACTGGTGACAATTCCTTACCCTTTCCCCATTTCTTCACTCCTAGGAGAAGCCCTCCTGTCATGATTGATGGATGAAATTAGATTAACTAGCTCCTTTCTACGCTTAACAAATTTTTGGAATTACATCTTTGCATCACCTGAAGTCTCTTACGCCCCCTTCCTCTACAAATTGGAATAATGCAATATAATCCACATCTCTATCGAACAGTTGACCTGTCGTTACTTGAAGCCTTCTCAACCAGCCTTAAGACGTAATCTACAGAGGGCCTTCCTTCCGCTACTTCCTTGATCACTTGCCTAGACCTTTGAACATCCAGATCTTCTGACCCCTCCATCAATGCTTCCTCCAAAATATAGTTTCAATCATATACATCCCTACCTGATCATCTGGCAACTCCCTAGCTTCATACACCACCATTGCCTTTTCCACTTCACCTAAGAAATCGAAGACCTGCACTTGCAACATTGCCAACTGCTAGTCGCAGGTCCCACTATCGGCGGCTGACCGACTTCCAAGATCTGTTTCGAGAGAATCCAACTATTACTTACCTTTGACTTTAACCTAGGCTTTTAACAAAAAAAAAAAAAAAAAAAAAAACTAGTGAAAGCACTTTCCCGCATGTATCACCATTTAACCTTCTTGGCACTTGAGACTTCCATCTGGCATGCAACGATATTTTCGAGGCTCTCATCTTCAACTAGGTTACATGTTGCATCCTAACTAGTCCCCTCTGAGACTCGTGTCAATCCCTCGCACATATCATCTCTTCCTCACCTTTTCTATCGAGAAATGACTACCCACCACGTGTCGTCTCCTCATTCTTTTTTCCACCACCTACCCCTTGACAACACAATGTGTCCCCTTCCTTTGCTGCCTCATCTCTGCCATCGTCGTCAATTGAAATACATGTCACCACCTCGCTCCGTTTCTCCTCACCTACCCTCTGTGTGCCAATCTATGCCTTACACGACCTTCCCTCCTCCTTTGGTATTCCGCAGGAGCACCGAACATCTATGCCTTCTACCTCCGGCATTGTTTCTGACAAAGAGAGAGCCTCTGGGTTGAACTTTTGAGATCTATTTTCTAAGTTGAAGACTACAATCATGGCCACCCCTATGATGATGAAAACCTTCTCCGACACCAAATCAATCTTCTTCCTCTTTATACGAAATCGACCAAATCGCGGCATTTCACAACCTTCCGACACTAGATCACTCACGAGCACATCTCCAGTGTTGGAGCCGATTTTCACAAAAACTTCCTGGATCCAAGACCCAGAGGGAGCTCCCGATTATGATACCATGATTCTTCCCAACCGGAGATGGACCAATCGGCCCACCTGCAAACATCTCAAACCATCTTATCCCTAAACCAATTGCATGCCATTAAGAATCTATCAATGCCTACCTAAGGATGCAACGAAATCCACATCTCAAAGTCGCTTAAATGTTTGAAAACCCTTTACTAGATCAATCGCGGCATTTCACAACCTTCCGACACTAGATCAATCAAGACCACATCTCCGATGCTGGAGCCGATTTTCACAAAAACTTCATGGATCCAAGACCCCAGAGGGAGCTCCCGATTATGATACCATGATTCTTCCCAACCGGAGATGGACCAATCGGCCCACCTGTAAACATCTCAAACCATCTCATCCCTAAACAAATCGCATGCCATTAAGAATTTATCAATGCCTACCTAAGGATGCAATGAAATCCACATCTCAAAGTCGCTTAAACGTTTGAAAACCTTTACTCTTCTTTGACTTTGCAATTTTATGATATCCAATCTCGTGCCTCCTCCACTGAGACTCCCAACTTGACAAGATGCTACCATGCTCCGTTGGAATGAATTCCACGCACTTTCCACCACCATAGTATGGACGTTTACTTCCGGTCTTCCATTTTCAGATCTCTCCACAATCCACACCCACTGGCTTTGTTGAGTGAGGGAGCCTCCTTACTTCTGAGGTTTTTCAACAAGGGCCTTAATTCCATGGGTTGGAATTCCAACAACCACATCTTGGAACAATGTGCCTCCCTCCTGCCTCCTCTTCCTTTCTTCACTGGAACCCTCCCCACTTCTCCCTATTCTCCCTTTCCCTTCCCTTTCTTCGATCCCCGATGCACATTGTTTCACTACCTCTGGGCCATACCTTGCCCAATTAACCATCATCTTCCTTCTCCGAAACAAGTACCATTCATCACCTTGATTACTACTTTCATCTCCTTCGGATTTTCCATTCTTACAAATGCAAAAGCCTCCTATCACCACCAATCCTCATACTTGGGTATAACAACTTCTTTCACCTCTCCATATTTCCCAAACACCCTTCAAAAATGTAACTTGGACCATTCCTCTAAGAAGTTCCTAGTGTGTGTTTGTCATCGATAACTCTTGTAGCAACCACTCCTTGGCACCCTTGCTCTACTCTTCCCTTGGCTTCCTTTTTTTGGACTATCGGAATACACTCCCCTTCACATATCCACGAAGTCGGTGATCCCATTTTATGAACCTTCCCATGTATCCTAACTCCCCACTTAAGTAATCCGGTTGTCATTATCTCGATTCGTTTCCTTACCTTTTCCTTTCAATTACACTAATTCATCATTGGCATTCCCCTCCAATGATTCCGAAGAATCTATCACTCAAAAAATTTTGAGAATACTAAACTTGGTGGGTCACCTGAGTTTCAGAACAACTTGATCTTTTAAACATCACTTAATCCTAGTGATTTGCGTAAGATGAATAGATTTGATGACATACATAAACCACAGTGGTCCCCACACTAAACTAATGGTAGGCGTCACATCCTAACCTTTCCCTGAGTGTCGCTTACCTGAGTTTTGGACCGGCCCGATTTTTGGTTTGAAGTGAAAATGAGGCAACGCGCCTAATGAACGGGGTGGATCTCATGCATGTTGTCCCCACATAACGCTCGGTTAGAGCAAGCATGTTGTGTATGCATATGCCTTGTCAAGGCAAGCGAGATCCGATGGAAAGGATATTCAAGGAGACTAGCTACCAGTTTGTAGACCAAGACTTCAGTTCCTCTAACAAGTCCTTATATGACAATTGTTGTGCATGGGTCCCATTGGCTCAGGGTATGACAAACAACCTCTATCAAGCTTGAGAAGAGATTCAATTAATTAAAAAATGAATTTTTGAGCTTCATAGCCATACGGACGGGAAAGGGGGGAATTTGATCTTTTTACTTCGTTTGGGCTCCAATGCTCTTGAAAATATACCAAATGGATCTTCTTGTAGGGACAATTGATCAGCCAAAATCTCTTTGTGAATTTCTAGAATTGAAATGTGGTTTTAGGAGCCATAAGTTTAGGATAGTAGAAAGCTTAGGGCTTGAAATTCAAATGTCATATTGTCTGGAATGAAAGTTATGGCATAAGTTTGATGTTAGCTGCCAACCTGACACAACCATTTCCCTTATCTGGCTGGGGACAACAATGAGAGCACAAAACTCCCACAGGTGCAATGCAATATATTATTACACAGTTTAATTACAAAAAAGCTATCTAATAGTCTATTACATAGGTTGATTACAATCAACGAGTTTCACGTGTTGCGTCAGATATCATAAATAAGTGAACATGGAAGAATCAAAATAGAAGAAACTATATAAATAGATTACAAATGAGAGATTTGCCAAGCCAATGCATGTTTATGGTTGTGCCCATTCACACACCAGCACACGTGCCAAAACAGCAAAAAAGTGTGAGATCCAAGTCTTCTATCAGGTGGGCCAGTGTCGATATTCGAGCCTAAAAGTCGGACAGATGAACTTATCAGGAGGGCCACAGTGAATTAAACAAATGGACAGCTAAAACAGTTTTCTAGTTGTCGATTAGTTTCCTCACAGTGACCCACCTGATGAGTTAACCTACCTAATTTCTGGGCCAAAAGATAGTGTCCCACCTAAATGGAAAGTAACAATCTGCTTGTGGCTTACATGAAAGCCAATATGACACTCACCAAACTATCACCTTCACATATGCTGCTGCAGATTCACTTTTTCAGAAGCATGTTCCTGAACTCATCATTTGATTTTGGTTTATCATCTCCATTCTTCAGTTCACTCTTGCCCCACCCAAGAGGTCTAGCCACAGATCTAGGCAATGCAAATGTGTTCTTCCCCACAAGTTGCACATGACCTCCACGCCTATGAGAAACAGATGATGTGGTATCACGTGGTACTGACTCTTTGGAGCCCTCAGCAGGCTCCTCTGCTGTATTATTATGGTCACTACCAGATGCCACTCTTCTACCTACAAAAGAAGACAGACATAAGATTATCAAATTTAAAATTTTTTTTTTAAAAAAAAAGTGCCATATCTTACTGTGGGAAGGAGGGATGCCATGATATTGAACTAGATGGATACATGGTTCTACATTTAAAGAGGAATCTGCTGCATCTTCACAGAACTGTTTCTTCATAATGAAGCTTGGTTCAGGGAAAGAAGGTGAATGACACAGCTGCTTCTAGGACAAGCGATTTAACCACACATGGAAAACAGAGTACTTCCACAGTGGTCATCTTGGTAAAGATGATAACTTGATAGTCAAAACTATTCCTTTTTTCTATCTTTATGAAATAATGGAAGTTGCTGCAATCTGATTCCAATAACACCGAGTCCTACTGATAACAAATTGCAGACAATACAATCAAGGGTAATGAGTGTCAATAGAGATCGGAGAACCATGACATGAATGCATGGGTCAGGGTCGTAAAGGCACTGCAGGTGTCAGACATAACAACCCATTTAAAACCAACAAGCCAACACATCCATATGATTGCATGATGATATTGAACAGTAACATTATAATAAGGGGAAAAATACTGTGAGATGTGGCTTACCTCCCATGAGATGCAAATGATTAAGACAAACGAGTGACAATGTGGCATCAACAAAATCTGGCTACATCCAATGGAACCCACCATGGAGATGCCATAACCAAATCAGGGGATCCCCTGGCAGATGTTGGGGTCACCAGCAAAACAGCATCCCACCATGTATCATGAGGGTGGGTCCACCACTGCATTTCATGGGAGCTCTGATACAAGTTCATCTCACTGTATTATTGCCAATATAAATCTTAATTTACAAAATCATAAAATGTAATAGTATCAAGAAAAACAGAATTACATCAAAGATCAATATTCTTCTTATTCTGTAGTTATATGATTATTATACAAATATACCACAGCTAAAAGAAAAAACAACATTCGGGTTTTTTTAAATAAATGTATTGACAAATGTCCCACATTTGTTAGACATGATTTTTAGAAATTTGGAACATCTTGGTTACATGGAGTTAGAAAATAGGCCACCTTGAGAAATTCCAAAATCAGCTCTCTTTTGCATCCAAAAATAAAAATAATAACAATAATAATAATAATAATAATAATAATAATAATAATAATAATAATAAATGATAATAACTTAGTCCAAAAGCTAGACCTATGAGAGTATCAATGCCTAGTTCACTTAAGAATTTTATTTAGTTCACAAGAGAATGGAATTTCTTGCACACTTGGATAATCACAGAACCCAATGACATATCATATGCTAAACGAATAGTGTTATCATATGAGTGACATTTAACCAACTTGATTTCCGACTCATCATCATGAGAAACATGTCCATCCACACAGGTGGAATCTATTCCGAGGTCATTCTAACACGAACATCCTCCAATATCATACTAAAGTCATTATTGTGTTCATTTCCTCATGCTGACCAAGACAACCGCCTAAAGTTATACCATGAGCGCACAGGTTAACTAAAGAAATTTTCACGACCAAATTAGAGGAACTTCTCAATATACATCCCTTAGGTGTAGATTTGATTGGTATCGTCCATGTAACACTGCATATCAAATTAACTTGGCCAGCAAACACACCCAAGTAATCATCCCATGTCATGGTGACAATTATCTCGTCACATAGTGCTCACGATCGAATGAGGTAAAACATGTCATTCTATTAAATTCATGCAAAGCAATTGTGAAAGCCATCACAAACCAGTGATGCATCATGCATCACCAAATGATACACTCAAAGCTATTGCTCTCATTATCACTATCCGACATATGTGATATAGTGGTAATGAGAGCGGAAACAATTAATCACAGGAATTTTTCAGCATGAATTACGAAACAACAGATAATCATAGAGTAGAACTAATGAGGAAGAACCATATAAACCAGACGAAAAATAATCAAACTATTGTTTCACAATAAATGGATAATAATAATAATAATATATTCATAGAACGGGTCCAATAAACCAAATTAGATCAACTACGGTCAAGGACATAAAAAGGTTATGTATTCCTCAAACGCTACTCTACTACTATTTGGCTCGACCTACAATACTCCCCAGCTCCTAGCTAATTCATACTCATCATCCACTTCACTTTCAATGATGTCCCTTCTAACCTTTTGCGCAATCAGATTGATAGCTTGTCAATCCAAGTACATATAATGGTTTTTCTTAAGGGAATCATGAAAAGTAAGAGAGAGTCGTACCTGCATTGGCCTCCCGAGCGAGTTGCTTCTTGCAGGCGGCACTCCTGGCCTTGAAATGGCCAAGCTTTCCATAATGCCAGCATGTCTTGTTTCCCTTTCCTTTTTCCTTCCCCTTACCTCGCATACCAACAAGATTACATACCTTCTTAGGGTTATTCTTCTTGCTCCTTTATTCACAATCTCTTTTATGCTTTTGAGAATTAGACTTGCCATTTGAGAAGCTTTTCGCTAGCTATACCACATGTCATTTCTAATGTCTCAAAAGGTTAGTTTTGTAGAGGACCATTTGTGTGTGCAGCTTCTCTTCATTTTACTTAAGTTCCTTCATATTATAATTCTCAATGAACCTATCAAACATGTGTCAATGATATGAGGATGGCATTTATATTGACTCATCTTCCTTAGCATGCTCAATTAGCTCTATTTCATTAGCAACCTTAAGCATTTTCATCAAATGCTTATTGACTGAGGCACCTCCTCGAGTCACATGATGTACAATTTTCTCTAGAGGGCTTGGACTTGAGCATTGACCTGGGCGCCAAAATACCCTTTAGGCGCAGGAAGACATCATTGGCCTTTAGCATGTTCCGCATTTGCTAAGTACATAAGCTATGAAGGCCAATATATACAATTTGGCCACCTCATTGTCTATTTCCCACTCAGCATATTTGGTAGAGACTCAGGGATTCATCATTAGTCGAGGGGATGGGTTCAAGTGGAGGAGACCTGTGAATGGCATATATTAGTCGCTCCAAGGAATGTAATAGTTTGAGCTTCTGGAACCAATTTATAATATTCTTCCTAGTGAAGTTCTCCTCCGCCTGCTCTTCAAAAAAAAAAAAGTTCTCTTTCGCTTGAAAGCGGCTTTGAAACCGATAATGAACCCTTGGGTGTCTCTTCCAAATATGCTAAGTGGGAAAGCGAATGAGGTAGCTAAAGTGTACCTATTGGCCTTCGCAGCTTATGTACTTCGCAACCAAACGTGCAACATATTAAAGGTTTCCTGCACCTGAAGGGTATGTTTGATGCCCAAGTCAATGCTCAAGTCCAAGCCCTCAGGGAGAAAATTATACACCATGAGACTCAATAGGCACCTCAATTAATAAGCATGTAATGAAAATGCTCGAGATTGCTAATGAATTAGAGCTATTAGGACATGCCAAGGAAGATGAGACAATTATAGATGACATCCTCATGTCATTGATACTTATGCATGATAGGTTCATTGATAATTTTAATATGAAGGAGCTCACGTACAATGAGAAGAGGTAGCACACACAATTGGTCCTCTACAAAGCCAACTTCTGAGATGTCAAAAATGGAATGTGTATAGCTAGCGCAAAACACTTATAGTGACAAGTCCAACTTTCAAAAGCGTAAAAGGGACAATGAGCAAAGGGACAAGAACAATAACCCTAAGAGTGCAAGTAATCCTGCTAGTAAGCGAAGGTGAGGGAAAGGAATACTAGCACTACGGAAAGCTACGCCATTTCGAGGCCAACTGTGTTGCCTACAAGAAGCAACTCGCTAGCAAGGTGTTCCATGTCCGTTAAAATACAACCGTGAATGCCAGTATGTATAGGTAACGGTCATGACCGTTACACGATATGGGGATAAAACGGGGCAGTTGGTTTTTTGGGACCGTATCAGCCGTTACGAGGGTCATAATAGCCGTTATAGGACATGATGACCATTACCCCCGCAATGGTAAAAAAAACGACCACTTTTTTCTATTAAATTCATTTTTTCAGTTTTCTTATTCCAAAAACTTTTGTAGATTATTTTACGACAGATTTCAACCACTCTTACTATAGTTTTTAGGATTAAAACCGTATATAGAAGCGATTTGGGCAAATAGAAGCCCTAAGGGCCATTTTTATAAAAAATAGAAAAAATGGTATTTATGCCTTTTTTCGATTTATAGTTCTAATGCTTGATTGTGATGTGTAAATATTGAAGACACATAACCATGTTCATAAATTCGCCAGGAAACTAGATACACTCCCATAAACATGTTTTCAAATTTTTAAAAAAAATAAATAAATATAAATAATAAAATACATATTTGGAATATTTACATTATTCTAAATTTTCTAAATTTTTTTCAGAATTTTTCAGGCAAAAAAAAATAATCTACCGTTACAAGGGTCGTAACGCTCGTTATACCACCCTATTGGCCATTACGGCCAATACTTGTATCGGTAATGGTGATGACCGTTATGGAAACCATTACCAATATAGGATACCTTGCTCGGAAGGGAGACGAATGTAGGTATGACGCTCTCCTCTCACTTTTTGTGGTTCCCATTAAAAAAAGGCATTCTATGTACTTAGACTGCTAAGCAACCAATCTGATTGTGTAGAAATCAAAAGAGACGGGATGGAAAGTGAAGTAGGGAACGAGCATGCATTAGCTAGAAGCCGACGAGCATCATAGGCTGAACCTAATGTAGTAGAGTGGCACTTAAGGAAGACGTAGCCTTTTTGGTTCTTTGACCCTAGTTGATCTATTTGGTTTATTGGACTTGTTCTATGGATCTATTATTATCATTTGTTCCCTGTAAAATGGAAGTTTGATGATTATCCTTCCGGTTTATGTGATTCCTCATTAGCACTTTTTTGTAATTATTTGTTGTTTTATTATTCACGTTGAAAAATGTTATCTGAACTCTTTAAGGTATCCCATGTTAGACATAATGGTATTAGATTCCATCCAAAGACCTAAGGGAGATACCATGCAATAGTTGCAAGATTTCCACTAAAGACATTAGAATACATATCTATACTATTACCTCATTTAAATGTCTAAACAGTTGGAATTTGGGACAGGACAGTATGTTACTGTTAAGAACATAACATTGATTTTATGGTTGTCACCAATGTGCTAGATGGTTATATAATGAGAGCAATAGCTCTGTGTGTATCAATTTATGATGCATGAGGAATCGCTAGCTTAGGATGGCTTCTACATTTGCTTTGCATGGACAAAATACGTGTCCCATGTCAGGGAGAATGACATGCTTTATCTTGCCTGATCATAAGTACTTTGTGACGAAATGATTATCACCATGGCAGGGGATGATTACTTATATATGTTTTCATGCCAAGTTGATTGAATCTGAGGTGTTACACGGACGATACCAATTGAAGGTACATACCCAAGAGATGTACACCGAGAGGTTCCTCTAATTTGCCCACAAAGATTCTTGTTGTTAACCGATGCGCTCGCCGCTCATGGTATGACTATGGACAGTCGTCTTGGTCAGATGAAGGAAATGAGCATAGTAATGACTCTAGTATGGTAGTGGAGGACATTTGCATTAGAACAACTTCGGAATGGATTCCATTTGTGTGGATAGACATGCTTCTCATGATGATGAATCGGATATCAAGTTGGTTAAATGTCACTCATATGGTACTACTATCTGTTTAGCATATGATATGTCATTGTGTTCCGTAATGATCCAAGTGTGTAAGAAACTCTATTCTCCACACGATTAATCACACGCAAGTATAATTTAAACCATCCACTTGGTTTCTTTATTTCTAGAAATTTGATGCTATGGCACGCGGGTCATTCCTGGTAATGGATCCATTGTAAATCATGAAAATCATGTGTAAATTGTTGCGTTTACACTTAATGGACCCAAATGTGCACATTATTGCAGTTCAATCCTCCATTTTTATTTTTTATAAAATCCACAATCGCAGATAGAACCATCAGAACCCTTGATCTGATCCAAAGGGTTGATCAGGTCAATCTAGACCCTTGATGTGATATTCAGTAAGGACAGTTGAATGGTCCATATATTGCAATATGAACAGTTGGATAAACCTAAACTGTATGTTGGACCCTTGGATGGGCTGGATTTGGGTCCTATCTGCAATCTAATGGCCTTAGCTTCGATAGACCGGGAATACAACCACTCTTTGGTCTCCCCATTAGATGGTGGGACCGTCCTACATCAATGTTGGTCTCCCATTGGATGGTGGAATAGTCCTGCATCAATGTCTCTTGTTCAAACATTTATTGAGATTTACAGAATTATCAGTCCTTTTAAATTCTTGAAATCCATGACGTGGAAACATACCCTGCCCCCTTGCAGCACTGCTTCCGGAAGATGCTCTCTTTCGACTCTGCTTTGGATCTGACCTTGCAATGCTCAATTTCTCTCCAAGCAGCTTCTGCCTGTTCTTGGCAACAGCAGCTTCAAGATGTGCATCATCAGAGAAATCCACATAAGCAAGTCCCTGTACAAAGCCAAAGGGAGTCACTCAAATACACAACAAAAAGAGTTTATATACAAATTCCAAGATCAGAGGGTCACAGACCCTTGATTTTCCAGTGAACTTATCCTTCAATAAACGAATAGCAGTTACACCACCACTATCACCGAAGAATTCACGTAGATGTTCCTCCTTTGCCTATACAGGGATGCAGGTGTTAGTTTCTGTCTACGTACATGACTGAAGCTTAAGATCATTCACTTATGTGACAGTAACTTGCCTGAAGGCTAATGTTTGAAATAAAGACCGTGCATTGGTCTGTGTAGAAGCTTGGTTTGGCTTCTTTGGAAGGGGAATCTCCTACAACTTTCTCATTTGTGGTTACAGTGTCTGCAGCTCCAGGTAAAGTGGCTCCCTCTGAAATATTGATAGATCCTGCATTATTTTTTTCTGATGATTTCTGCGCTGTATCTTTCTGGCCTGTGTTGTTTCCGACTACTTCCATTTTCTTAGTTGTATCCTTCTGTCGCTTTGGAGAAGGCTGTTCATCAGTGGATCTGGTAGCTGTTTTCCTTTTCTGGGAGGCATTTTTTGAAGGAGGGTTCTCTTTCGGAAATGCTGAGGCAGCAGTATTTTTGGATTCCTGTTGTGATCTAAATAACTTGAGCTCCTCGAGGCGGGGCAACACCTATGATTAGAAAGAGGAAAACCATCAAAGGCTCTGAAATCTACTTCAAAGTTGGCACTTCAGTTACACAGAGGCCTAGAACACAGCAGAACAGAAAAGCCGAGGTGTATCCAGAAAAAAAAAAAAAAAAAAAGAGCAGTACCTATGAAGAAAAAAAAAAAAAAAAACAAAAAAAAAAAAAAAAAAACAAAAAACAAAAAACAAAAAGAAAAAAGGCTACTGCAAGGACAATGACAAGCAAATGTTCAAAAACTTGGACTCCAATTGGGAATCAGTCTTCCTATTTCTAAGCTACTCAACCTGGTGACAGGCCACAGATCACCCAGACCTATCATCAGCAGTATAATGATGGGCCCCGCAGTCTGCCAAATCAATGGATGGGCCCCCATGATCAGTATGATCAGTTAGGAGGCCCACATGTGCAAAGCAAACCGAATGCAGACGATCCAACTTGTTGGCCCCATAAGACAATACACTTGATTAGTGGACCCCACAGATTCACGTTGTCGGGTTAAGTAGTTTCATTTACTAGAAATTTCCAGTCCAGTTTCAACTGTTGGTCGCTTGATGCACAAGTTGACAAGTGTTCTAATTTTAGCAAATGGTTTTACACTACGAATATGTAGCAGACAGGTTTTCAAGAAAGACTAGTGAAAACAATTACCAGCTATGAAGCGATTGGTAACTCTTTAGAACAGTGACACTTCTAGTTTCTAGTGGAGCAACTCCCCAAGCAACTGTTCGAACACCATCTTCAAAGAGCCCTGGCTGTGTTGTAGGTTTAAGTGGAGATTTGGCAAATGTAAAGCCATATATGCTGCCGGAATTCTTAATATTGGTCAGAATCCAAAAAATTGGAATTCAACTTGGTGTTGTGTCCTTGTCACCTGGTTGATGCAAACCTCCATATAGTCTTTGGAATCAATACTCAAAAGTCGGGCCAAACCAAGTCAACTCAGTTGAGTTTCAAGTCAAGCAACAAGGTTTCATGCATTCAGTATTATGGCAGAAGCATAGTCTCAAGGCCGCACAGGAGAGCAATAGTTCATGCTTGAGGTTTCTTTACCTGGAGTTTCTCAACTTTCCATGTAGGTATAAAAAATCCTTCATCATAGTATTTGTCCTACCAATAGTAATGATTTCTTTTCTTTTTCTTTTTCTTCTTCTTCTTATTCTTCTTTTTTTTTTTTTTTTTTTGCCTTTTTAAGTTTTTGCACATTTGATCATTATCATGTGCAAATTTGCATTCTCTTTTTAGCACATGGATTAAATACATTATTTAGGTGGTAACAATAACAATTCTCATCAAAATCACAACCATTGTGTGCATGTACTGGGCAAAGCATTGGTTATACTAACCACCTGAAGTTCTATTAAGCCTGCTTTAATTGCAGCAAAGAACCACCAGTAAACATTACATAAAGTACTTAGCATTTCATGAAAAAGTTACAGATGAAGCTACCGGTTAAAAAGCAAAAGCCACATGATTCCTAAGCAAGCAAATTGAAACTAGTGCCAAGAAATCATACCTTCCTTTCAGCATGGTCAAAATCTTCCAGAGTACCAAATTCTCTCTCAAACCGTAACCAAGAATAGCAGATGTCCTGAATGATTCTGTGTTTTAGGAAAGGAAGGTATCATCTAATCCATAATATACTACATATCAGAATGGACAATCAAAGCCTATCCAAGATTAGGTCAAAGACGTGAAAAGAATATACATTATATGAGACCTATTTACAAAAACATATCCCAACTGAAAAGCAGCACCAGATATGAGCATGGATGCCCCGTCTTTATTAATCATGTAAAGAAGTAAATATTATTATTTAGAAGACAGGGATCCAGAAGATTTCATATTACTCTCCAAAGTGATTAGCCACTGTAATAAAGGTTAGGAAAAATGGAACTCTCCACCCGAAGCCAACTCCTGCTGACTGACAAGCTCAGCATGCAGCTTGAGTCATCACCTTGTGGATACAAGAGGCCAACAAAATATTAATACCATTGAGATTGTCAAAATTCTCGTGAGAAAGAGACAACCTCCCAAGAGGAGATTATTTTATCAAGCAACTGGAATTCAAATAGTCATTCTGAACTATCAGGACAGAGGTTACATAGTTAGCAATTTGTTGCGCTTGGCCTACTTCGAGTAATTTTGTGAGAGTAATGTGCTAAAACAAGGGACTCTTAAATGGGGAAGGAGGCACATTTTACAAATCAGTTCTATTCATGAGCTTCCTAGAATTATCTTAAATTGTGAGTGGATGAGGGGATCTATTGTTATGTAACAGAATCTTTTGTTTTTGAAGTCAATAGTTAACTCAAGAGAGAAGTCTTATTTCTGATCAAATACGTCTCCTGTAACACATGCACAGAGCAAGGATGCAATCAAATGTCTGACATGATGAGGACATAGCAATGAAGTTGTATTTGGTCGTACAAAAGCCCTCCCAGAGTTTTAGTTTTCGCTTGGTTGGTTGGTAAAGGTGCTCATGGTAGATTATTTGCAGAAGGTACACACGATCACCCCCAATGTTTGCATAATGTGCCTCAACAGCCAAACGGTTGGAGCACCCTAGAGAAAAGTCCTCAAGAGCCCCAATCCCTCGACCAAAGCTTTACACGATCCAGTAACCTTTTATTACAAAAGCACCTATTATTCCTTTCACTCCAAATGGACCACAAAGAAGCAAGGAAAACCAATCTCCACTTTTTCCTGCCAAGCTTCCCACCATCAGAGCCATGCCAGGAACGAAAAAGACCTTCAATGGAAGAAGGCATAACCCACGAACAGTGTCAAAGACTCAGAGTACAGATGCCGAAACAGATAGACAAGGAAAAAGGGCAGTGAAGGAAGAGATGGTTGACGGATTCCGCATCTTTAAGTCATAACAGGCAGACATTGGGGAGGATGAGGGCCCTCTTGATGAAATCGTCTTCCATTAGGATGAGGCTCCTACTGGCCAACCAAGCAAAGGCAGTGGACCTTCAGAGGGGCTCCATAGGACCAGAATGGGCCTGTATAACAAGTATTGCTACAAGGAGCTAGGAGCTTCTGACTAAGCAAGATGAAGGTAGAAGAAGCAGACGGAGAATGCACCTGAACTTCCAAGCCTCCAAAGCAGTGCATCACTATCTCCTAAATTTGACAGGAACCCCTACACCCGGGATAAAAGGCTAACCAAATCATCTATTACAAGAACAGTCAAGTTATGCCTAAAAGGAGGAAGCGATAACCCTCCCCCGACAGAACTAGAGAAGCAGTCAGCCACCAATAACTCCACCACAGAGTACTTCTTTGTCAACAATCTTAACTAACTCATCGTTTCTACTCCTATTTTTACTAAAATTGCATTTCACATGCACTGTTTAGTTTGACTAATTATAAAATCTTTAGATTCTAAAACACTCCTCCATAGTTCAAGCTTTGTGTTTACCACCTCGTCTCATTAATGAAAACTATGTCATCTACAAAAAATATACACCATAGGAACCCTTCCTATAAATGCCCCCATTAACCCATCCATAAACAATGCAAAAAGATATAAGCTCAATGCTGACCCCTAGGGTATGCCTACAGTATTTGGAAACTCACTTGTCTCTCCATTAGCAGTCCTGGCAATTGTTACTGCTACCTCATACATATCTTTAATCACGCCACTATATCCACTTGAGACTCCTTTCCCAATACCCACCAAATTAACTTATTAGGCGCTTCAAAACTTCTTGCGGGAAACAATGTTCGAAATGTCGGTATCGCATAACGTATTGCACCCTTAGGATACAGATACGCATTTTTCAAATTATCCCTGATATTATTAAAATAACTCCAATATTATCTTTATCTCCAGCTCAATGATACCGATAACACTGGTAGCGATACCGATAACATTGGTAATACAAAAAATTCCAGTTATCAACAATGTATCGCTAACTATAACCAACATATCGATATCACCAATCTAATCGCCAATATTTTCAATTGTGCAAATTCCAAGTGTCACTTGTTGTCAAATCACCACTTTCTCTAAAAGCTTGAGCCGTTAGGGGATGGCATATCAATGTATATCAAGGGACTTTAACACTCCCCTGCACGTGTAGGGTGGAGCTCCGCACGGGAACAAACTAAGCAAAGGTGAAGGGACACTCACAACTCACACCATAAACGGCCCCCTGTGAGAGAATATATTAGGGAGCCATATTTGCTACTCTCGAGATTCGAACACTTGACCATTCACTCTAATACAATGTCAAATCACAACTTCCTCTAAAAGCATGAGCTGTTAGGGGATGGCATATCAATGTATATCAAGAGGCTTTAACACTTGTATTGCTAATATATCGATATCGCCATTGTATCGCCAATATTTTCGACTGTGTAAATTCTAGGTGATGCTTGTATCACAAGTCTATCACCGATATTTCAATAATATCGCCAACATATCGATATCACCAAAAGATTGTTTATTAAAAAAAAATTATTTCATTGTTTTATGGGCACATGGTTGTATGCAGTCTTCAATTTGTCATCGATAATATCTCAATATTATCGTTATCGCAAATATGTGCGATATCAAGACCACAATCTTTCATTTCCTTTCCAGTTGTTGATGATTTCTTGGCAAAACATCATTTGTTGTTGATATTCTAAAATATCAATGGATGTTTAGATGGAAGGTTGGATGGTTAGATGGGATGGATGGAATGGTTAGACTGATTTCCTACGACGGCACATGCTTTCAGGCCCCCGTTAAATGGAAACTTATTATGTATGCATTCTTTTTGCAAATTTTTTTTATTCCTAAATATGCAAATGTGTATTTTCGCATCTCCTAAAGTACCACTAAAAAATTCACTGTTTTTCCTATGTTTCCCTGCATTTTTGGTTATCAGCGATATTATCGACGATATCGACATGTTTTGGTATCCTTAGCCAACGAAACTTGTAGCGATACCAATACCATGAACACGTATCGGTTATCGCATGGGATATATCGGTTGTATCGCGTAATGTGTTGTTGTTGTTGGAAATATAGGGAAACATTGGGAAATTGGTCGAATTTTTCAATGAAACTTCAGTGATTGTTAAAAAAGACATTAATACACACTTATAAATCAAAACATTACAAAAAACAAGTGCACATAATATGTTTTCTTTGTATGGGGTCCTAATCTATGCATTGTCTAATTGAATTGATGCAAGTATATTCAAAGTCTATTCATATAATTTATAAATGTAAGAAGATGAGTGGAAACACAAGCAATACATTAGCAAAAGAAGAATCACTAGATTAGGTTACATACATATTTAATTTTATATTTAGACACAGATTGCAACTAATTTGCAAGAAATTAGGAATTTTTGATTTTTTTTATTTTTTTTTCAATTAGCCTCAACTTGGCCCATCTCCAAATCTTGAAATCGAAACTCCCAATCCATGATTCTGCATGCAAAATATGAAAAATAATGGTTCTGTAACAATTGGACATTGATTTAACATGATTTACAAAAGAAAAAAAAAAGGATCAAAAATTGAAAATGCTCACTGGATCGAACATGAGGGATATATCACATTACTTGTGCATTTCATATCGCACAAGTGGGATGCAAGATATATCGTGGGATATATCAGCCAATATCATCAATACTTAAAACACTGGCGAGAACAGGTGATGGATCTGGTTCCACCATCATTGGCAAAGTCATGAGTTGAAAAAATAATACCAGGAGCAAAGGTAGAGAGACAACTACCCGTCAGGACAAAACAAAGGTACAAGCACAACCGACAGGAGCAGAGACAGCTGCCCTAGGGTATTAATCTAGTGGGTGCTGGGAAAGAATAGAGTTCATGAGGATATATTGACATGATTATGGATGATATGTGGGAGTGGTAACAAATGTGAGGACATGTAGTGTAGAGACAAGTGAGTTTGCAACAATTGTAGACTTGCTCTAGGGGTTGGCATTGAGCCCATATCTTTTTCGTATTGGTTATCGACAAGTTAACAAGTCATTTATAGAAAGGGGTCCTGATGTATGTTGTTTTCAATTTCTACATCGGTCCTACATTTTCTTCCGCTTTTGATTTTGTTTGAGAGTTGAGAAATTTAGGTGTTACTTTCTATTAAAGTAATTCCATTTGCTTACATTTGGGACAGTCGAGCAAATGAACACTTTGGGGTCCTTAAATTACCCTTCTAGTAGTGGAAGGGCTAAGCACAAGCATGCCAGTGGTAATCGCACTACCTGAACTAGAGAAAACTGGATAGCTCTAGTGACTCCATAGTTCTCACATGTGCAACATCACCAAGGTGTCCCGTATCGGTATCGGTTGGCGTAACGGTGCCCTCCGAAACCGATACGGATACGGGGGCGTAACGGCGATACGGGGGCGTAACGGCCCGTAACGACGCAAATTTTTTTTTTTGTCAAAAAAATATAAAAAAATATGGATTAAATCCGGAATATTATAAGCATTCCAAATATGCATTCATTTATGAATTGGAACATGTTTATGGTGGTGTAACGGTCCACTCTTTGGTGAGAAGTTGTATCGGACTGTCTAATGAATTTATGAACCAGATAACCTGAATTTGACTACAAAATTCATATATTTAATTTTCTAAATATCTAATTTATATACTTAACAATTTGATATCATTTTTCCCAATAGTTCTTTAAAAAAATGAAATTAAATTCAGATAGATGGCGTTGCCAATTTGGGGTTGACTTGGAGGACCAATCCATGCCCCAAATTAACCTCAAATTCATGCAATTTATTGACATTATCCCACTTATGAATTGGTGGACATTTATTGGATAGTGAATCATGAAAAAAATAAATCAAAAGGCCCTATTTTAAAAAATAAGCGTCCACAAATTAACAATTAAACTATTCAAACAATTTGATTTTGGCATTATGAGTTAGCAATTACAATTCATAATTTAATTGGTAAATTTTAAGTTAATACGTGTCTTGTGTACAATTTTTTAAGGGGCCAAATTAGGTGGGACTTAGATTATGAAGTGTAGCACACGAGTGTCAAAGTTTTTTGGCCCCACCCGTGATGAATGTGTTATATCCACACCGTACATCCATTTTGCCAAATAATTTTAGGGCATGAGCCCAAAAATAAGGCAGATCCAAAGCTCAGGTGGACCGCACCATAAGAAACAACAATAATTAAACGTCCACCAGTAAAAATTTATTGGGGGCTACAAAAGTTTTAGATCAAGCTGACATATGTGTTTTCCCTTCATCCATGTCAGTGTGACCCTATTAACATGTTAGATGGAAAATAAACATTACAATGGACCCTAAAAAATTTTTAACAGTAAACATTGTATAACCACTGTTTCCTATACAGTGGTCCACCTGAGATTTGGATCTTACTAATTTTCTGAATCATGACCTAAAATGATGTGGCAAAATGGATGGACGGCATGGATAAAATACATACATCATGATGGGCCCACGTGGCACGTGTACCATGTGCCATGAAAGTGTGCTGCGTTAACTCGGCGGTCAATGACGTCAACAATTCTTGTGGGTGTGATCATGAAGTATGTGTTATATCTATATTGTCCATTCATTTGACGAGCTCGTCTTAAAGCTTGACACGAAAAATAATACAGATCTAATTATCAAGTGGACCACACTGCAAAAAGCATTATCTCCGCTGCTGTTTGTGGTGTGGTCCACCTGATCTTTGGATATGATTCATTTTTTGGATAATGATCTAAAATGATCTCTAAAAATAGATTAACGGTTTAGATATAATAAATACATCACTATGGGGCCCATGTAACTTTGATCTCCTTTGAACCGTTCGTACAACTCGGAGGTCGAGGAGCGTCAGTGCACGTCTTCGCACGACACGTACCTACAGCAGCTACATAGCTGCTATGTGGTACACCAACCCATCCGCTTTTGGACGCGGATTGGCTACTCCCCCTGACACCAGCCAATGGCTGGTGGTCGGTGCTCCGTGGGACCCGCCATGATGTATTTGTTTCATCCATGCCGTCCATCTATTTTTACGGATCATTTTACAGTATGAGACCAAAAATGAGGTATATCAAAATCTTAAGTGGACCACATTATATGAAACAGTGTTTAATGAGCGTCGACCATTAAAAACCATTTTGTGGCCATAAAAGTTTCAGATCAAGATGATTTTTGTTTTTTCCCTTCATCTGGGCCTGTATAACCTAATCAACATATTAGATGTCAAATAAACAGTACAGTGGGCCTTAGGAGGATTTTAATGATAGATATCCAACCATTATTGTTTTCATGTGGTGTGGTCCACCTGAGATTTATATACATCTCATTTTTGGAACCGAGCCATAAAATGATATGTAAAAATGGATGAACGGAATGGACAAAACACATACATCATGGTGGGGTCCACAGAGCACCGACCACCAGCCCCGGGCTGGTGTCAGGGGGAGTAGCCAATCCGTTTCCGCTTTCGTGCTCGTCTTCGCACGACACGTACCTACAGCAACGATATAGCTAGTGTGTGGTACACCAGCCAATCGCCAATCGGCTTCCATTCTTTTCCCGACCAAGAGCGGGAGAGTAAAATGAGAGGGAAAAAGAAAAAATGAGAGGGAAAGAAAGGGAAATGGAGAGAGAAGAAGAAAACGAGAGGGAAAGAAAGAGAAAATGAGAGAGAAGGGGAAAGCAAGAGCTGCAGCCGCAGCCCGAGAAGAAGAAGAAGGAGAAGAAGAAGGAGAAAACGAGAGGGGGGCCCGCAGCCGCAGCCGCAGCCGAAGCCACAACCGCAGCCACAGCAGGGCCGCAGCCGCAGCACGAGAAGAAGAAGAAGAAGAAGAAGAAGAAGAAGAAGAAAGGTATGTATTTTTTTTTTCTTTTTTCTTTTTTCTTTTTTCTTTTTTTTTTTTAAAAAAAAAACCCTATTTCCGTAACAGTCGTTACGGGTCTGTAACGGCCGTTATGGCCCGTAACGCCCCGTAACGGCCGTTACGGTCACAGAATCGGGGGTGTGCCCGTTTCGACCCCGTATCGCGTAACGGCCTGAGCCGTTACCGTTACGAAACGGCCGATACGGCCGTATCGTAACGGATATGGGACACCTTGAACATCACCATCTAAATGCGGGAATTGGTCAAGTTTGTTATAAAAGAAAATATTAGTTGCCTTCTCTTCACTTTGGATAGAAGGTAGACTCCACATTATAAACTACAAACGAAGCCTATCGAAATATAAAATAAGTATAAAAAACTGAAACACCAAGTTAAAGCTTCAAATCATGCTCAGAGCTAGCTAAGTAACACCTAACAGAGTACGGTAAGAAACCACCAATTCTACCATCAAGAATACATTACAGAGAAGCATCTGCTGCCCTTTTTTTAACAAGAGAATTTTATGCTGTCATAATAGTACAAAAGCCATACCTCTGAACCTGTTCTCAAGAACCTTTTACTGTAGCATCTCTTATAGATGGATCTTGCCTCATTTATATGGCCCAGTTCAATTTCCATTGCAATATAACCTTGCCAGACTTCGAACATCGATCCACTAAGTAAACAAATAGCAAGTAAAAATAGCGAAAGCAAGAAAAAAGAAAACATAATGGTGAAATTTGCAACTTTAGATACAATGTAGGATCAGACCTCGTCTTAATCAAGCTCTCCCATACTCCACGAGCTGCAGTCAAATCTTTTCCAAGACTAGACTCCAAACGAGCCCAGTAAGCATGCATGCGCAGTAGATTGTCTGTATTCTTTAGGTGTGGAGACAAGAAGTCTGTCGCATGCTGCAGATAAAAGAAATATAAGATTCACAAACTTATTAAATGATCATTCTGAGCACACAAATGAGATGGAAGCCAATGCCATCAGAGTAATCAAAATAACTGTTGCAGAGGTGATGTGGTTATGCACTTCTTTCTCAGTCTGTACACAAATCTTCTAAAAGTATTTTGGATATCCTAAATGGTCCCTAACATATGTAGGCCTGATAACAAACACATCCCAAGGCGCTTAAGAGTGCATTGGATGCACTATTGAATTGAATTGAAATTACTAGAAGAAGAAGTGACCACATTGTAATTTCCTTTGTATTCATGCTAAGGGTCTGGGCTCCAAATTGCAATTATGTTATATTCAACTTGGACTCGAAAGAAACACATTTTGGGGACTACCTATGAATACTCGCAAACATCACTAGTCTTCTCATCTTCTCTTGACCAAAATGAATATTCACACGTCAATTTGCTTGCACATCCCAATACAGCCTTAGTTAAGCAAACCTACTAAAAACTACAACAGTACAGTGAATATATAATGTAGGGACAAACTGTAACTTGGAGTCCCTCTTGTGATATACATTATAGAATAGCAAACGTTCCTAACGTGATTGCATAAGCATGAAAACAATAACCAAGATATTCAATTTTTTGTTTTAAACATTTCACTACTCTGACAATAGATGAGAGAGTAATTATAATAGGTACATGCGATGTTTTAAATATCGACAATATCAGCCGATATATCCCACGACATATCTTGTATCCCACCTGTGTGATACGAAATGCACAGGTAGTGCCGATATATCCCACATATTCGATCCAGTAAGCATTTTCAATTTCCAATCCCTTTTTTTGTTGAAATTATGTTACATCATTGTTAAATGGTTATAAATCCATTGGTTCTTCATGTTTTGCATGAAAAATCATGTAGTTGGAGCTTTGATTTCGGTATCCATTGGTTCTTCATGTTTTGCATGAAAAATCATGTAGTTGGAGCTTTGATTCTGGTATCCATTGGTTCTTCATGTTCTCCATGTTTTTTTCAAAGTTTTCCTTCAACCAGCTATCAACTGAGACTAATTTCTAAGTATTTAGGAGTATTTGATTAAATGATCATCACATACACTCTAATTTCAAATTTTGAGTGTAGGTGGTCCGATTTGGGAAAAAAATGGGGAATTTTTAAAATTTCCCCAATTTCTCCCAAATTGCTTGCAATGTTGACTCCAAACATGAAATCAAGCATGTATGAGGGCTGATCTATATATTTGTTAAGTCCTGTCAATTTTCGGAAAATAAAAATCCTTTTTTAATTAAAATTTATTAAAATATCTTCTTTTTTTCAAAATTTCCCTTCAACCAGTTGTCAATTGAGACTTAATATCAAAGTATTTAGGAGTGTTTGATGAAATGATCATCACATACACTCTAAATATTATGCATTCAATTTCAAATAAAGTTGCATTAATTTAGTTAGACAACGCATAGTTTAGGACCCTATACAAAGGAAACCTATTATGTGCACTTCTTTTTTGAGATGTTGGATTAACGTCTTTTTTAACAATCCCTGAAGTTTCATTGAAAAATTCAACCATTTTCCCAACGTTTCCCCATGTTTCCCAAAAAGCGTGATAAATAACCCAATACAAACGATATATCCCATATGACAATCGATGCGTATTTGTATCCCAAGGATGTGATACATAATGTGATACAGATATCTCGAACACTGGGTGCATGTGTGTCTCAGTTGCATGAAGCTGGACGAGCGGGGAGTTATATGTTATTAAAATGTTATCAAAGCATCTAAGAATCGAGTTCCATGAAGCAGGAGCAAAGGTGAGGAATTGCCTATTTTTTAGAAGATAGATGTTCAAAGCATCTGGGAACCGTACATGTGTATGCCTAAGGGAAATGCAAATGTCTGCACTTTAATTGGAGCAGTAGCCAAATCCTCAAAGCTCTTAATTTACCTATGGGTGGGATGGCCATTCATCGATCTAGCAATCCATTTAGTCGAACTGTTAGGGACACACCATGGACAAAAAATCATGATGATTGGATGATCCTAATTCCTAACCATGGTTTTAAACTCAAAGACTCGGACCAACTCGTTCGGTCCTGAGTAGATTCATATCGGACAAGTCAGGTAGCTAGATCGAATCGAGACGAGTTTCCCCCTTCTCTCAAAATATAACGAAATATCATCGTCGTCATCTAAGTCTTATCCAAATTAACTGAAAAATACAAGGAAATATAAATATAGAAAAAAAAAAGTAAAGAAATAGAAAATGATACCCAAGTTAATTTTAAGATAAAATGTCGTCATGTGTGACCTAAAAATGAAATAAATATCACACCGATATGCTGAAAAAAGGTTGAATAGGCACTGGGTTTTTTTAATAAATTATTTTATTGAATTTAAAAAAAAAAAATTCTTGAGAGGCGCCTAAATCATCTCTAGAGACTTCCATAACATAGATATAGGGCAATGTTTTCGGTATCGTTATCGCGTAATGTATCGCACCCTTGAGATACGGATGCATATCGGTTATCACAGGGGAAATGTTGGTTGTATCGCGTAATTTATCGTTGTTGTTGAGAAACATGCGGAAACATTGAGAAATTGGTCAAATTCTTCAATGAAACTTCAAGGATTGTTAAAAAAAAGACCCCTAATCACACTTAGAAATTTTTTATAAAAAAATCACAAAAAAACAAGTGCACATAATAGGTTTCCTTTGTCTAGGGTCATAATCTATGCATTGTATGACTAAACTGATGCAACTATTTTCAAAGAAAATTCAAAAAATTTATAAATGTAAGAAGACATGTATAGAAACACAACCATTACATTCAAAAGCAAACAAAGTAGAAAACTGGAAATACGCTTGTGGATTTCAAAAAAATAAATATTTTTTAACATTTTTTAATTAAAAAAAAAATTTTCCGAAAAAATCCCCAAATGGCCAACAATGTGTGGATCAGTTTGTGACGAACATAGGACATTTTGCTTTGATACCATGTCAAACAATCATTTACTCCAAAAGCTTAAGTTGTCAGAGTGTGGTGTATCAATGTATATCAAGGGACTTTATCACTCCAACACCCACAACTAGTCAACAATATGGTATGGTCAACTGCAAGTGATCAAATTTATATAGGAAAATGCTCCAATGCTTTTAGAGTACCATAAGTTATAGTGCTCCTACTTGGATCAGTTACTAGGACAGTCCAATCAATCAACATAAAATAGTAAAATATCCACAAGTCCAAAACACATTTCATGGGCTACCATCCAAACATTGCAACAATCTGATGATCCAATCCATCCTTGATTTGGCCTTATTTTCTATAGTCATCCTTTCCAAACCATGGATAAGGATGGTTACGATTGCCTAACAAAAGTCATTCTTTTATAATCATAAGCAACACATGATGTTCCCTAACAAATATAAAAATGTCAATTGAACCTATTTTTATGTAAACATTATTGACCGTCCATATTAAAGGTCGCTAATCAAATAGTTAATATTGTCAAATAGGTGTGATGTTTGCATGGTAGCCATAATATGTGTGTTGGACCTAATGAACAATCTAGATCAATTGATTGGACTGTCTAAGCATCTCAACGCAATCAGGAGCACTATAACTTAAAAGTGCTCCAAGAGCACTAGAGACATATATCATATGCATAAATGGAAGACCGGTCTCATCTGAGCAATGCAGCAAGAGACCATTCACACGAACAAAGTCTCGTGACCCACCGTGATGCCCTACCATGATATGTATGTGAAATCCACTCCGACCATCAAATGCATCCCTCAAATTTAGGCCCAGGGCCCAAAAAAAAGTGGATCCATGATTCAGGTAGGCAGCACCACAGGAAACAGTTGGGCCACCATGGTGTGTGTGGGACATCTACTCCAACCATCAAGTGTGTCACCTAATTTTAGGCCCCGGGCCCAAATAAAGCTAATCTGTGATTCAAGCAAGCCATGCCAAGGGAAACAGTTGAATGAGAGATGCCCACCCTTGATTATTATTATTATTTTGTTTGTGGGGGGGCATCATGATGTGTATGAGACATCCACTCTAACCATTAGAGAGTCACCCCGCGTTAGGCTTTGGGCCCAAAAATCGGCTTCATCCGCAAGTGGGCGACACCTACACTCTCATTTGCTCACAACATCCCCCATAGCACTACTATGGGGGACTTGATTTATCATCCCCCCCCCCCCCCCCCCCCCCGGGAAAAAAAGGCGCTACACCCACATTTGCACACATGCAAAATCCCCTGCGGCACTGAATCACGGATGGACTTGATTTTTCACCCCGGGTCTAAATTAGGTGACACATTCGATGCTCAGTGTCAATGTCACATACACATCACAGTGGGGCCCACCCGAGCTACACTCTCATTCAGTGTTCGAAATATTGATACTGTCAGCCGATATTATCGTTATCGGCCCCTAGCGAGACGAAACTCATCCATTAACCCCCGAAAGATACCAAAAGTCCCAAAATTCAAATATCGCACGATATATTGTGCGATATCGAGCTATATATCGTCGATATCACCGATACAACCCACATCATGCGATATCGCAGTATTTCCTCCTCCATTATTGTCGGAAATTGACAACCAGACTCACGGATACTCACGGGGGGGGTTTGCAGGGGACTGATGAGTCCCACTGTAGCCAACAACCCACAACGATAAAAAGCCGATGCGGGTTGTGGAGAATCAAAAAAATTTGAATTAGAAAGAGAGAGAGAGAGAGAGAGAGAGAGAGAGAGAGAGAGAAATCGGAGAGTACCCGTAGCCGTAGGCTGTGGCGGTGATCAGAGGTGGGTCATTCGACAGGTAAGTACCCGTATCCCTCTTTCTTCGATTTTTTTTTCTCGCTATTTTCTTCAATTTCCCTCTTTCTTCGCTGATTGGAGCTTGCCTGTGCGGATTTCTCGGAGATTCGGCGAGAAATCAGGCCGGATTGAGGAAACGGAACAAGAAATCATCCTCCGGAACCTTTGCTGCGTGAAGGAGAGGGAAAATGAAGGAGATGGGTGCGGGAGGGGTGAAAAGGGGATCGACTGCGTGGTGGTTTACTGAGCACGCTCTTATCGTACTTGGTAAACTCGGTTGGGCCCACCTTGAATGTATGTGGTCTATCCACGCCGTCCATCCGTTTTCCCATCTAAATTAAGGGGTTGATCCCAAAACTTAGAAATTTTAGTGATTCATACCACAGGAATCAGTGGTGATACTGATTTCCACCGTTGAAATCTTTATGGGCCCTGCGGTGATGTTTATCGATCATCCAAACTGTTAATAAGATTATACAGACGTGGATGAAAGGAAAATAAGAATTTAAGATTGATCGGATCATCCAAGACTTTTGTGGCCCTCAAGAAATTTTCAACGGTGGATGTTCAATTCAACTGTTTTGTAAGGTGTGGCCCATTTAAACATTGTATATGGTTTATTTTTGGGCTAAAGCCCTGAAATTATCTAGTAAAATGGATGGACGAAGCGGATAAAATACATAAATCATGGTGGACCTCACATGAGTTTACATGGTACGCTAAGCGTAGTGAGTTACTCACTGCATAATCGCATAAGTGGTGTCACCAAGTTCTGTGGGTCCCACGGTAATGTGTGTGCCGTATCCACACCGTCCATGAATTTGGAAATAATTTTTTAGGGCATGACACAAACAATGATGTAGATCTAAATCTTTAGTGGACCCCACCACAGAAAAAAGCGGAGAGAGTGACGCCCATCATTGAAACTCGAAACCTTCCCAGGGCCCATCATAATGTTTATTTGTGATCTAATCTGTTCATAAGTCCAGGAAGATATAGAATAATGGAAAACACAAATATCATCTTGATCATCCATCTCTTGTGGCCCTCAAGAAATTTTTAATGGTGAACGTCACTCTCTCCACTGTTTTTTGTGGTGGGGTCCACTCGAGCTCTGGATCTGACTCATTTTTTGGCTCATGCCCTAAAATGATCTATTCAAATGGATGGACGGTGTGGAAATAAAAAAAATACATCATGGTGGGACCCACATAACTTGGTGACGTCACTTGTGCTGTGAGGGGCGCATATAAGGGATGCGGATTTCCTGCAGAAAGCCTCTCGCAGGATGTTAGGTGGGGCCCACCAAAATGTTTTTGAGACATGCACTCCATTCATTCGTTTTATGAGATCATTTTAGGATGTGCAACAAAAAATGAGGTGTATCCAACACTCAAGTGGGCCATACAAGAGGAAAAAGTGGGCATTCAGTGAACACCATTGAAGCATTTTTATGGCCATAAAAGTTTTGTATCAGGCTATAATTTTGGTGTTTTCACTTCATCCCATTGGGAATGACCTTGTAAAAGGTTTGGATATCATATAAACATCAAGGTGGAGCCCAGTAAGGTTTCAATGGTAGAAATTTCAGCCTATTTCCTTTGAATCGCTACTGAAGTGACGTCACCAACCATGATGTGTGTGTTTCATTCATGCCTTCCATCTATTTTTTATAGATCATTTTACAGTGTGAAACTAAAAATGAGGTATATCCAAATCTCAAGTGGACTCAAGTGGACCACATTACAGGAAAAGGTGTTGAATGAGCATCGACCATTAAAAACATTTTGGGGGCCATTAAAGTTTTGGATCAAGCTGATTTTTGTTTGTTCCCTTCTCTAAAAATTTTACTTATTCAGTTCTCCTTTTGCTTTTCAATGAATTGGTTGTGTTTTCATACATGACTATGATATATTTATAAATATCATGCATTCAATTTAAATATAGTTGCATTAGTTCAGTTAAACATCGCATAGCTTAGGACCCTATACAAAGGAAATTTATTATGTGCATCTTTTTTTTGAGATGTTATGATTTAAAAGTGTGTATTAAGGGCCTTTTTAACAATCCTCACAGTTTCATTAAAAAATTCAACCATTTTCCCAATGTTTCCCCATGTTTCCCAAAAAGTGCGATAAACTATGTGATACAAATGATATATCCCGTGCGATACCTGATATGTATCTATATCCCAAGGGTTCGATACATCGTGCAATACCGATATTTCGAACACTGCTCTCATTTACTCGCACACATCCCCCATAGCACTAATCGCGGATGGACTTGATTTTTTGCCCCCAGCCTAAATTGGGTGGCGCCCTTGATGTTCAGTGTGAATGTCACATACACATCACAGTGGGGCCCACCCTAGCTACACTCTCATTTACTCACACTCAACATCCCCTATAGCACTACTAGTAGGAAACCACCCTCCCCCCCCCCCCCCCCCCCCCCCCCCCCAACACTCACAACTCAAGCTACACCCACATTTGCTCACACGCAAAATCCCCTATGGTACTGCTCGCATGGGACTAGGGTTATCAACAATCCAGGCTTCAAGCCACATTTTTTAACCGCTCAGGGTGGGCCTATTCAAATTTTTGCATTTGCTAGGCCCAAGCCCGACCCGTTGATAGCCCTACATGAGATCATCTCTCCACACACCCGTGTCTCCACACCATGGTGTTCAAAAACGATTATGTCAAGGCCATAATGGCTGTTACATAACAGTAAGGATGGTGCCTATTACGCGATATGGGGTCATAACACCCGATTGGAAAAGAAATGGCTCGTAAAGGGCCAATACAAGGCTGTAATAGACCAACACAAGCCCGTAACGGGTTGATACGAGGCCAATATAGTGGTTTCTTTTTTAAAAAATTTAAAAAATAAAAATAAAATAAGACCGTTACGGGCCATAAGGGCTGTTACAGCCCATATCATAATGGCGATAAGGCTGGCCATTGCAGCCACCGTTACCATTATTGAATACCTTGCCCCACACACGGAACTAATACTATCCCCACTTTCATGGGAATGTTCGAAACGTCCCCGAAGTTTTTAAGTGAGATTGTGGCATGGCCATTCATTGACCCAAACCTTGCACAGAAAATGCTACCATCCCACCTTCATGGGAATGTTAGTAATGTCCCCAAAACTTATAGGTGACATGTTTATACGAATGGGAACTAGCCATGGTGAGCCTCATTTGTTTATACGAATGGGGACTAGCCATGGTGAGCCTCATTTGTTCATTGATCCAGACCTCTCATTTGTTTATACGAATGGGGACTAGCCATGGTGAAAAGCCATATTGAAAAAATCTTGACGAACGGATGAGCCTAACACTTTCAACACTTCTTCGGAGTAATAAGCAATTCATGGTGGGACCTATTAAATAGACATTTCGAGACGATAATCGGAGCTGTTTTGTTTCTTTGCTCCATCTTGATTCTTGACCATCCATTTTCCATTTTATTGATCGGGAGACAAGGATCATCAGATTGGCATGATTTCTTTCACCATCTCTTGACACCAATGGTATGAATGAATGAACAGCTCGGGTTGACATTTGGCAGTACTACGTCATCAAAAAGCCTTGGGAACATTGCTAACGTCACCATGAAGGTGGGACCATTAGCATGCATGCATGCATACGTACGTACATACATACATACATACATACATACATACATACATACATACATACATGTGTCTGTGTATTTATGTATGTAGAGAGAGAGAGAGAGAGAGAGAGAGAGAGAGAGACATAGAGAAGCACTCACATCCAACTGGTCGACAATAAGTTAGCGTCCACCCTGCATAGATAAGCTTCAGCATATCATGTGCATGCAACATCCCACATGTCCAATAGGTGGATCACCTTGTGGATAAATCAGTCCCATACACTCATCATGTGGGCCACACCAAAGAAAATAATGTTTAGGCACTAATAAATAAATAAGTAAACGAGTGTGGTCCACCTAATGACATGTTGAAAGTTAGCCATTGGGTGGACAGCAACTTATCACCCAACTGGTAGGATGCACACGACGCACACAAGGTCATTGGATCTGACTCGACAGTGGCTCTAGGTGCAAAATTTTGAACCCCCCCCCCCCCCCCCCCCCCAAAAAAAAAAAAAAAAAAAAAAAAAATTGAATGGGACCCACCATGAAGAACATGACCACAAAAATGGCCAATCCACTAATCATGTCAACCACACCACAGAAAACGGACAACCCTCGATCTGATTCAAGTACACTTTCGGCCCATCTAATGAATGGATCAGCCTTATTTTTTAGATAAGGGATCTCTATGGTGAGTCAACATTTTGGATGGGTTGGATGCCAAACACATGAAAAGTTGGCAATTATGCGCTGGATGGACCATAACTCAACAGCAACTAGTTGTATGTGAGACTCTCAAATGTGTATCTATGCGCGCAGGTGTGTATGAGTGTGTGTGTGGGCAAGTGCACACACGTATCAAAATCTATAGTTTCAAGGTAGAACCGCATCCTTGTAAAGCCGTAACCTAAACAAACCCCATTACAAGGCCAATCATATGGCCTTGTTGACACCCCAAAGTAATCCACAATTATTAATGCAGCTCCATGCAAACCAAGAAAAGAATAGAACTGTTCACACCAATGCCTAACAAATAGCAAGGTTTTCATGGCCAAAGACATTTATGGAAAAAATCAAAGCCTATGGAGAAGACAATAAAACCAAGGAAAAATATGAAACCAGCTTACTGAATTTACCTAGTGGATCAAAAGAAGACCAGAAGGAAGATGTATGTGATTTAGAAGCAAATAAAAAAATAACCTGAAATGTCTCTCTTATCACCCTGTAGTCCCGGTCATCCTCCATTGCACTAGCTAAGGAAATTCTCCGTCTTAAGCCATCTATTCGAGTGAGGAACACATCCATATACTGGAAACACAGTGTACAGAAACACATTAATCAGCTTCAGACTTTCTGCTCCAAAACAAAGGGCTGAAAGTGAGAAGAAATCATAAATGAAGACAATTTTGGGGTATGGATGACTTCTCAGAAAATAAACGAACACATTACAACAAAAGCACTTTCAATAACTGAAGAGTGGTAAGTTTCCTTCACTGCTACACTTTCTCAACCAACGAGCACACAAGGTTGTGCAATTGTGTTCTTTATCTAAGTTCTACAAACTTTTTATGGCCTTAAGCCTAACGCCTTGATATTCATATTATGGCACGATGCTATTGCACTTCACTAGAAAGGATGCTCTGGACAACCTTTGGCCATCTAAGATACATTATAGCTTATATATGGTACACCAAGAATTTGTAATTCTGGAATGGTACAACAGAATATCATGACTAACATAACCATTACTGTGTGCTAATCAATAAGCATGTTGGTATCTATTTCTAACAAGAGAGCCATTTTTGGCCCCATTGATCTCACTTGCACTCATGTGGCTAGTCAATCTCCACATGGGGTTTTTTTACATTCCAGCATCCATTCCCTGTGGCTCCAAATTTGGTTAAATCTAAGTCTGACTTTTGACTTCCGTAAATTAGCATCTAATGATGAAAGATGCTAGTAGCAATCACTTTCTGAGCAATGGACATAATTGATAAAAAGAAGAAGAAGAGGTTCAACATGCAAGCATTTACCAAGAAAACTCAGCTTCATGCTTCATTAAATAAAGTTGATGATGGTATACTGCCTTACCTCTTCGAGGCTCAAAAAAGTTGATCGCAGGGACTGCTCAAAGACCTGAAATAAAAACATTTTAGACTCAGAAAGTCTCACCTATCCTTGAAGCCAAAAAACTAGTGACCCAGATTGATTCAAATATTCATGTGTACACATAGAACAAAGTGGCATGCTAAGGAAAAGGTTGCCAACTCAACTACTGGACCAAGAAAGAGATGTGAGAAACAATGCAAGGACTGCACTGCTCACGAGTTCACCATCAAAAACCTCTTCATTTACAGATTACCTAATCAAAACTTAAACATAGCATGCTATGAAAGTAGATTGAGAATAGTAATAGTCTGAACACGGATTGCAATATTCTCAAGCTCGGCTACAATATCCCCTTCATTGGGTACTTATCGTCGTCATAGTCATCCATCACAGCCTTGCCCCAGCTATTTGGGATCAGTTTCTTTTTTCTCATAATTGCTAAGCAAAATTTCAACAATCAGATGCCTACCAGACGTAGACACTCCTTTAGCCAGGCTGGGCAGCAGTTAGAGCATCACAACCAAGAAGAGTTAAAGAAAAAGAAACTTATCGTGAAACTTGTTAGAGAAGAAGTATAAATGCCTCAAAATCAAGCAAATAACTCACTGAAGCCTGTAATATACATGCAAGGATTAGGAAACTACCAAATTCTGGGCATAACTTGACTCGAGTCTCAAACCAGACAAATAACTCAACTAAAGTCCCAAACCAGACAAGTTCACTTCAGAAGTTTTTTTTTTCCTAGAGAGAGAACCGAAGCTTTTTGCCAACAAAATAAAAACCTGTAATGAAATTTAATAAAAAGAAAAAGTGTTTTATTCAAGTTCTCATTGCCATACATGTCCAACCTCAAGATCTAGCCATGTCTTCTTCATATTATTATTGAATCATGTCTCCTCCTCCCTTACCCTTCTTGTACTCCAGAGAACCACTACAAAAATGATCCACATATCATTCCATCAATAGATCCATATCCTCTCTTAACTCCTTGGATGGATCACCTCTATTAAAAGGGATAGCTAAAAAGGTTAGAAGTCCCAGAACTGCAGATCTAATCCAAAAGAAATCATCTGTCATCCATCCTGTTATATTGAATATCACAAGATGACACGCATTCTTAGAGACCTGTAGTAGGAATCTTCAGTGAGCTTTATAATCCCTTGTTATTACTTATAACCAAAATCCAGTTTATGGCTGATTGTAACTTATCTATTTCTTAACCCAGCTGGATCTTGCCTTTGTCAATTAATGCAGCACCAAGATGAAATGGAACTAGAACAGTACGGATCCAAGTACGTACCAATTTTTTGATTACCCATTTCATCTTTAGATGCTCCAACAGATCTTCAATTGGCCCAATAATTCAGCAAAGAAAGATATGTGAAAGCTCTCCACACAAAGCCCAATGAAGTTGCACCAAAGCGCTTTAGAAGAATCATACCTCTAGGGCATGTTTGGATACATGGAATCCAAGCGATGATGATTTACGTGGGAACTATTGAAACATGGAATCCAATTTTGAGTTCTTGTTTGGATGGCAAGTGGAAATCTTATATTCATCTCATAATACTCACCTAGTTTCTTGTGCCAAGAATCCAAAATATGGGAAAGAGTAATGATTGTTTGGTGGAATCCATCCTTTTCTTTTCTATGCAAACAAAACAAATCACCACATCAAAGGAAAACCCTTTTTATTTTCCATTGTTTGGCATGGAATCCATGGTTTCCAAACATGGTCCTAACCTAGGTCCTTGAATCCCATTGTAGGAAACAAGAAAAGCCAATTCCTAGTCATAAAAGATCTCATAAATCTCTACTAACCCATATGGCTATGCATGCATACATAACCTTTAGGAAGCCCTAATTAAAAGCAAAGAAGGAAAGGCTAAAAGCATACAGGCACAACAAGATTCCTTTCTTAAACAATCCCCAACGTATGATAAAATAAAACAATCGAGTAAAATACAAAATATAAGTCCAAAACTTACGAAACTACTTACAAACCAACCATATAGGCTTCTTTGGACAGCCGTATGGGATATGGGTTCCGTGCAATTTGGTATAAAATTCCAAGAATACCAAACAGGTTGGAATATAGAACTATTTAATTGCCTACAGTTGGTACATATGTCCAAATTTGTGATCAAGTTGGGGTTGTGGGCCCCATGGTCCAACTGTATGCTGTATCATGCCATCCAATTGACTATGTGGGCTTTGGGCCCTCAGTCCAATTGGACCACAAACCAGGCACAATCTTACATGACCAGCAGTGGGGTCCATTGTGGACCCTATCTGCATAGTACAGTCCTACATCATGTATCTACCCTTTAGGCCCTGTTTGATAGCTACGAAAATGAAGTAAATGGTGGCAAAAGCACCATCATTACTCCCGCCGGGTGTTTGGTAGAGACAGTTGCATTCATTCGTTGGGATGTTGATAGCTCATCTGGAAGCCACGGGAGAAATCAAGGCTTTTCATGTGGATTTGGTATTCAGTGTTGTGCCTGTAGTATATATTATTGTGCATCGCATGGCGTGGGTCCCACCCATGGGTACGTGTAACCGATCAAAGCCGTCCAACCACTCTGCAATACCATTGCAGTCGTGTTGAACTAATCAAAGCCGCACAACCCAGTTCAAGTGGACCACATTAAGGAAAGTTGACATATTAATGGTGCACCATCATTTTCGGCATACGGCCCACCTTGATCTTTCTATGAGGTAGATTGCAATGAAACCAGTTGATGGGGCCAAACACGTGTGGGATGATCAAACATGGGGGAACATTTCAGATGGCTTAAAAAGATCGAAGCCGTTTAGTCCTCCTTAAGGGGATATATCCGCCATTTGAGGAGGTGGTGGCCCACCTGAAGTTTGGATATGCTTCATTTTTGGGCCCAAGGACTAAGTTCCTATCCTATAATGGATGGATGGCGTGGATGTGTCATACAGGTAGTGCTTGGGCCCGATAGATGGGGTCGTACCAGAGATAGAGGTAAAGGCATTTGTATCTTCCATTGTGCGTTCAGTCACCATTTTCCAATGCATATCAAACAGAAAATCTGCATTTCATTACCATATCTGGGAGATGACCGTTGACAGACAGGAAGTCTGTGGGTCCATGGTAATCGGTAGTCCCTCGAGTAAGCTATTATCTGAAACATTTTTGCTTCTGCACTTTCCGCAGACGAAGACCAGCAACTGCCATGGCCATCACCCATCTCCAAAAAAGCATGCGATCTTCCCAACATCCTTCATCATAACGCAAACAATAGTGTTTATGTCGTCGAGTTCAGAGGGACAATTCTTCAAACAGGGCTTTACCCGGAAGAGAAGAAGGTCTACAGACGGTGGCTGAGGAAACCAATACAAAAAGATAGGTTGGTAAGAGTGACCACCCATCTTCATCTTCCCTTAGCATGCACAGTCGATAATCTGAATGCTTGAGTTGTTCTACCTAATCTGAATCCTTTTTTGTGGCCTTCTCATGATGTGGGTGGAAGAATTCAGAAGAAGATTCTTCGATACGAGGAACAAGGGAACAACGATCATATATTTCGACAACCACCTTCTCCATCACACTGCTTTATACAACATCCTAAGTTATTTCCACCGACTACTCATAAGGTAAGCCACTGCTCCATTTTCATCCTCATTAAACATGCACATATGACGTAAGGTCAATGCATGTGTTTAATCTACCATTTCAAATCTGTTACCTAACTTAATCAATAAATTTAAATAAATAAATAAAAATCTTTCTTATATATTTGTAATGGTTGGTCCCAAATCTGATGCATGTGTTATAATCTACCATCTCAAATCTGTTTCCTAGCTTAATTAGTATAAAAATAAAAATAAAAAAATCTTTCTTATATATTCGTAATGGTTGATGATTCCCAATCCGATGCATGTGTTTATTATCTACCATCTCAAATATGTTTCCTAGCTTAATCACTAAATAATTATATTAAAAAAAAAAAAAAAAATCATTTTTATATATCTGTAATGGTTGATGGTCCTCAATCTGATGCATGTGTTTATAATATACCATCTCAAATCTGTTTCCTAGCTTAATCACTAAATAAAATCTTTCTTATATATCTGTAATGGTTGAGGATCCCCAATTTGATGCATGTGTTTATAATGTACCATCTCAAATCTATTTCCTAGCTTAATCAGTACAAAAAGAAGAAAAAATTATTTCTTATATATATCTGTAACGGCCAATGGTCCCCCCCCATTCCAATGCATGTGTTTATAATCTACCGTCTCAAATCTATTTCCTAGCTTAATCTTCCTAGAAATTCAGATGGGCCCCAATCTGATGCATGTATTTAATCTACCATCTCAATTCTGTTTCCTAGCTTAATCAGTAATGAAAAAAAAAAAAACACCTTCCGTATGTATCTGCTTGCGTGGGCAGGGATTGGGTACCTTCCCACCAAGACTTAGGTATAGACATATGGTCCTATCAGGGGCTATGTGGGGCCCACCGTAATGTGTGTGTTACATCCACGTTGTCCAACCATTTTCACATATCATTTTTTACGTGTGAGCCCAAAAATGAGGCAGATAGAATGCTCAAGTGGACCTTACCACAGGAAACAGTAAGGTTTGAATGCCTACCGCTGAAAACATCCTGGGGCAGGGCAGTTTGCGAATTTTCCATCTCGTTTTTTCTTATGCTTCCATGGCACCAAAATCTCTCATGTATTTGTGTAAGTGTTTGTGATAAAATCCATTGTATACCTTCATAGGTAGGAAATATCATGAAAAATGAAATTAATGGTGCACATTGAATGCATGGGTTCCTTTCCTCCACTTCTTTTTTGCTTTAATGGTGGGAAAATGGTGTATTATATTATATCTATTGTATACATTCACATCATATAATTATTATGAAAAATGAAAAATATGGAGGTAAATTAAATTCTCAACTGCACATTGGATGCATGGGTATGTTTCCTCCATCCATATGTGGTTAGAGATATCTCATTGTACTTATTAATGAAGATAATGGAACATTGTGATTGGATGTGTCCATTTCGGTCTATATCAGCGTGTGAGATCAAACCTGTATGTATTGGCTGATTGTGATTGCAAACTCTCTTGATTTTTTGCTATAACTATAATGGTTCCACGCAAATGTGTCTACTATAAAAAGTGGGCTACATACCCAATCTGTATTGTATATATTCAGCAAAATTATGGGCAATGAGGAATGAAAGAAGTGAAGGGCAACTGCATTTGCCACAACCTTGGCGGCAATCACAAGTGTGTTTGGAGCCACCGAGTTGTTTCGCATCCATGTGATGTGGGCTCCAAGAAAGGAGATGTGATGCTGAGCGAAGATGAATCATTAACACTATAATTAGGGCTAGCAAAAATGATTGTCTAAATCAGTTGAGGATGGGTAAAGGGTCATTCTTCTACTTGTGTGAATTGCTAAAAGAGAGGAATGCACTTGGAGAGGGTAGAACGGTGTCTATCGAGGAGCAACTCGTAATGTTCCTCCACACCGTAGGACATAACGTAAGGAATAGAGTGATTGGTCATCATTTCATTCGTTCAGGAGAAACTGTGAGTAGGTACTTCAATAATGTACTTTAGGCGATCATTTCTCTTTACTCGGAATTCATGAAGCAACCCAGTCCTAGAACACCTCCCGAAATCGCCAGCAATCCAAATTGGAGTTGCTATTTCGAGGTAATTTTACCGAACTAAGTCTTCTTGCATCACGCAATGGAATTGTATATCTGGTTTGAAGTTATAATTTTAGTCGCGTACTATGATATATAGGACTACGTTGGTGCAATCGACGGAACACATATACGGGCATTTGTCCCATCCGTAACTAGTGCACCCTAAGTATTGGGAGTTTGTTCATTTGATATGAACTTTACATACGTTTTGGCTGGTTGGGAGGGTTTAGCCTCAGATGCCCGTGTTTTACAAGGTGCTTTGTTACATTCAGAAGATCCATTGATTATCCCACCCGGTAAAATCTTATGTTTATCTACATGTTTCATATGCCCATTATTAAATATTTACACAAGAGCATAAGTGACTTATATCAGCCTATAATGTAGGTAAATACTATGTTGTAGATGCAGGATATGCACATACACCTGGATTCACAGCGCCATATCATGGTGTTCAGTATCATCTGCATGAGTACCAAACTGGACGTACTCCTTCTAACCCCAAAGAGTTGTTCAATTATCGCCATGCCCAGTTACGTAATGTAATTGAACGGTGTTATGGTATGTTGAAGTCACGGTTATCCATATTGAAGATGGTGCCTCAGTACAAGATTAGAACACTGGTGAAGCTTGTGCTTGCATGTGTTGTCCTTCACAATTTCATCTGAAGTCCAAGAGGGATAGAGTTCCTAGATGAGGAACTATCTGTTCAGAGGAAGACCAGGAGCACATGATAAGTCCAATTCAAGGAGAACATCTAGATGATATTATGCTAGTAACAAATGTAAGCCATCATCAAAGGAAAGAGTGGATAGCGTTTTGGGATCAGATTGTGTCTAGGATGTGGACTGATTGTCAACATTCAGGATGTCAATGAACAATTTATGTTTTTTCATATTTAATTGCATATCACAAACAGACTTTGAATTTATTACCTTCTTTATATTAATCTATAGTACATCATGTACTAAGATTGTTTCATGCATAAGGTAGTGGGCTTACTATTATGTGATGCATATTTTTAGTAGATTGTTTCATGAAGTTTAGTTATTTTATATTCCCATATGTGTGCTACGCATTATGCCATTATTTGTTTTAATTGATGTATCATACGATGAAATTGGACTTCATTAACGATAGCTTGTAGGTACAATGGCGCCAACAACGCGTAATACCAGATCAACACCTACTAACTCTCCGATGAAGGCGCCTGGGAAATCACCACATAAATCACCAGAGAAAGGAAAAGGTAAGGCAAAGTCTTCTCCAGTTGCGGGGTCAAAAAATGCGATTATTCGTTGGGATGATCCAATGGATAACATTTTATTGGATTCGTTATTAGAACAAATTGCATTAGGCTATAGGACAATTAACAACATGAAACAAGAGGCCAACACGGTCGTGTGTGATGAGTTATATAAAAATCTTTAGATGTCATTAATGCCTCGAAATGTCATCAACCGCATGCGCACTTTGAAGCAAACTTGCAATGACATCCGAGATATGCTTAATGCATCTGGATTTGGCTAGGATGATACTCTGAAGATGGTGGTGGCTACGCATGAAGTCTGTGACGATTACATTAACATTAGGGTATAACCATTATCAATATTTGGTCGATGAATTGCATTATTACATATCCAATTTATATATAACCGTATGTGTAATAATGTTTCCCTATATCTTCTTGCCTCATTGTACGTACAATCCCATCCGAGAGCAGCAAAAATTCGTGGGAAGCCAATCCATAAGTATGACAACATGTGGTACATTGCTGGCCAGGACCGTGCTACTGATCATTTCCATGTTACGGGGAACACATCGTGAGTAGGAGGCCAACGACGGAAAAGAGAAGTTGATGAGTCCACGGATTCTCCTCAACAGTTCAAGGACCCATTCCAACTATCATTCGATGATGTTGTAGGTAATACAGGACCGAAGATCCGTTGGTCATATGATCGTTGTGGTGCCGAGTCTCAATCACACCGCATCGCGATTCCTGTAGGTCATGCTTCACAAAGTACTCCTAGCTCATCGGGGTCTAAGAAGAAGCCTAGACCAATGACTTTCCAAGCGGCATTCTAGAATGTAATATCGTTTGTGGCTAATGCGATTGACAAACTAGATATATCATTTAACCAATGTCCAATTGAGTCCAGGATGACACGAGTGATGAATGCCCTACAAGATGTGGTTGGATTGTCTCACATTGATATCTTGACCGCGGGAAACATAATGTCGACGGACGAGGAAAAGGCAACATTGTTCCTGACACTGCCTGAGCCATATAAACTTGAATGGTTATTGATGCTCATGCATGACCAACTGCAGAACACCATGTAAATAATGGTGTTTGTTGTCCACAGTGATTGGGTGTGTGTTTTGGTATGGTTGGTATATGGTGTTTTACAAATCTGGTCTTTTAGTTCTCAAGCTAACATCTCATCCCATATGTTATTTTTTGGACTTATATGATGTTATTTTTTTGACTCATTTGATCTTTGGAGTTGTAATGTACCCCCTTCTAGTCTGCTTGAATGCCCTACACTTCATCTTTTGGTAGACAGGTTCATGTATATTTTGCGAGAAATACTTTGGACGTGTGTGTATATTTGGCCATATGTATTTTGGACATGTAAGTATATTTAGCTGGTATATGATGGTGCATCAATAAAATTATGAATTCATTTCGATTGAATGTGGATAATGCATAGATAGATATCATTTTGTTAGACGAATACTAACCTGCAGGCATTGTTTGATTTATCTCCGATATTATTGAAATATATCTGATATTATCATTATCTCTAGCTTGGCAATACTGATAAGTAACACTGGTAGCAATACCGATAACACCAGTAGTATTAGAAATTCCAGACATTAGCAATGCATTGCTAAGTATTGCCAACGTATCGATATCGCCAATATTTTCAATTGTGTCAATTCCAGGCATTGCTTGTATTGCCAATGTATCGATATCACCAATGTATCGCCAATATTTTCGACTGTGTAATGACACTTGTATCACAAGTGTATCGGTGATATTTCAATAATATCATCAATGTAGAGATAACATAGAAAGTTTGTTTATTGAAAAAAAAATCCTATTTCAATTTTTTTTATGAGCACATTGTTGCATGTTGTTTTCAATTTATCGTTGCTAATATCGATAATATATCAATATTATCGTCATTGCAACATGCTCGATATCAAGGCCACAATCTTTCGTTTTCTTTCCAATTGTTGATGATTTCTTGGCAAAATATTGTGAGTTGTTGATATTCTGCAATATCGATGGATGTTTAGTTAAGAAGGGATCAATGGGATGGTTAGACTGTTTCTTATGACAACACATACTTTTAAGCCCCGATTAAATGGAAACTTATTGTGTATACATTCTTTTTGCAATTTTTTTATTTCTAAATATGCAAATATGTGTATTTTAGCATATCCTGAAGTTTCACTTCAACCATTTTCCCATGTTTTCCCGCATTTCCGGTTATCAGCAATACTATCGGCGATATCGATATTGTTTCCATATCCCCGGCTAGCGAAACTTGTAGTGATACCGATACTTCGAACACTGCCTGCAAGAACCCTTTTCTAGATACATCTTCACATCATTGGCCCACCTTCCAGGTCAAGCATTTGGGATTAGAGCAAGGTGTGCCGTATCGGTATCGGTTGGCGTAACGGTGACCGCCAAAACCGATACGGATACGGGGGCGTAACGGCCCGTAACGGTGCAAATTTTTTTTTTTGCCAAAAAAATATGAAAAAATATGGATTAAATCCGGAATATTCTAAGCAATCCAAATATGCATTCATTTATAAATTGGAACATGGTTACGGTGGTGTAACGGTCCACTCTTTGGTGAGAAGTTGTATCGGATTGTCTGATGAATTTATGAATCAGATAACCTAAATTTGACTACAAAATTCATATATTTATTTTTCTAACTATCTACTATCAATGATAGATATATTAGAATGAATGTAATATGAAAATATCTTACATTAGGTGTTTGCAATTATTTTTGAGGAATTTCTCGAACATACCTGTGCACGTGATTGTGATTCCTGTCTATAACCTGTCATCCTCAAGTCAAGAATATTTAAAAAAATTAGTAGTGTCTGATATACTCCCCTGCAACTTGATTAAGGATTACTTGATTGGTTGTCAGGGGAGTTATTTTAAATACAAGTTCGGTAGTGTCAAGTGTGTGCATGACTACATGGCTTCTTGCAATAATACTGTTGTGACCTGTCTGCTGCAAATACTTACCTTAATACAAATATATACTCACAATCACAAGTCACCAGACTCACCACCAAAATGAAAATCTGCTTTTTTGTGGTTGCTCGACCTCCACATCATCGTCATCGTCACCATCAGGCTGAGGCTGTCCAATAGGTGTAGGTGCTGCATATCCATAATATCCAGTGCCAGAAGGAAATACTAGATCAACGAAACCAGAGGATGACTGATCCTGACTAGGCAACGACTCTGACCCCGAGTAAGGATATCCACCAGTGCCCGTCAAATAGCCATACTGGTGCCCATACTCAGGCTGTTGAGAATCTTGAGATTGAGAGTGCGTCTGCTGTGATGAGTAACTTGGATTTGAATCTGGATATCTATAATCATATGGATATTGATCGGGAGGGCTACTCCAACATGAATGTGATGGAATAGGCTCAGTATAACCACCATAATTATAATCCAATTGACCATAAGAATATTCATCATAATAACCAAAACCATGAGCCTGTTGATGTTCCGGACCTCCCGCTCCCCGTGCACCACTAGATGTACCCTCCTCCGGCTGGCTGTATCGTGACTCGGTACACTCGTAAGTCCGACCTCGTGTACCACGTCGTCGATGTTCATCGTCATCGCGATCTGTAGACGGCTGTATAGGGGGGTAAGCAACACCAGAAGTGCCAGCACCAGGGGCAGGGGGGTCGTCATCATCTGACACGGTCACGCTACCACTGCTTGTACTCTTTTGTTGATCTTGAGCCGTATCCGTACGTGGCATAAACGCTGCCCCTCTTACTGGGTCCAACACATCTGCACGACTCTCTTGTTGCGCTCTGCGTATTTCTGGGTCATCAATTTCCAATTCTTCACTATCCTCTTCAATTTGTTTTTCCCTTGTTTCCAACCAAGGTAGAAGTGGGTCATCCTCATCATAAATATTGTCCAAGTTTATTGGACAGTAGTCTCCGTCATCAGTAGCTGTAATGCTCCTATGATGTCGTCGCATTCTTAGTTTTATATTGTAGTGCATGAAGACAAGTCTATCTAATGTTCTAGTCTGCAATCTATTCCTATTCTTTGAATGAATGAGCGCAAAACAACTCCAATTCCTTTCACAGCTAGAGGAAGACGTTGTCTGGCTCAAAACTTTTACTGCAATTTTTTGGAGAGCCTTCGTACTCTCTCCGAAATTAATCCACCATTCGGCCGGTTGCAACCTAGATACTGCATGCTGTGCAAGAGCATCTCCAAAGCTACCAAGGCGATTTCCAAATGTATCTAATTCATTCAACGCCTTTATTTGCAGATCTAAGTCAGGCTCTAATCTCTTTATCACATTTTTTAGCCCGACACGAACTTCATCATCCGCAACAAATGATTGGGCATATCTATACCTAGGATTTAGGTAGTAACCTGCTGCATGAAGATCGTGATGGAGTTGCTTTGTCCATCTCTTGTCGATCATCTTCCAATAAGTCTCCCAACTTCTACAATCACGTTGAATTGCAAGCTTTGCCTTATCCATGGCATCATATAGGAAGCCCATGGTAGGTGCTTCATCGGTTTCAACAAGACGGAGTACCCTCATTAGTGGCTCCATCACCTTTAGGATCGCCTTAACCTTCTTCCAATATTTGTTGTCCCGTATGGTGTTCGCAACGTCGACCGGTGTCCCTGATGTCTTCTTCCCATGTTTTGTGTTGAGCCATTCTCGGGAAGCGAACATCTCACTCAACTCTCCCCTATGCTGGAATAAACTCTCTAATGCTATAAAGTTTGTTGCGAATCTAGTCGCCGCAGGCCTCAACAACTCTCGTCCTTTCGTGAACTTTCTCATTATTGCGACTACTTGATTATGGTTGTAAATAAACGTCGTCACTTCCCTTGCCCTTTCGACCATTTCCTTAACATTCTTCTTCTTCCCAATATCTTCCAATATAAGATCAATACAATGGGCAGCACATGGTGACCAAAAAAGATGTTTTCTCTTATCCATTAACATATGTCCTGCAAGCTTATATGTTGCTTCATTATCTGTCACAATCTGCACTATATTCTCCTCTCCAATCTCGTCCACAACTTTATCCATTAGTTCATTAATATAATTAGCATTTTTTGTTGCCTCTGACGCATCAATTGACTTATGGTATATAGTTCCTAAGTGGCAGTACACCATGAAGTTGATCATGCTACGTCTGGTTGGGCCAGTCCAACCATCACACATAATCGTGCATCCTCTGGCTTGCCATACAGGTTTAAAGGTAGCCACGTATGCTTTCACATCCGCATACTCTGCATTTGTCCATTTCCCTCTAATGTCCTTAGCTGTGGGAGCTTTTATTCCTTCACCTGCTTCTGCTGCAGCATCAATTACCACCTGCCAATATGGAGAATTGGCCGCATTAGGAGGTATGTTAGCATGTATAAATAACTTTGCTGCTGCTCTACCTAATTTCTCAACGGAAGTTCTACTCCACATTTGTTTTATTTTTTTTTGTTTAGTTGATTCTTTCCTAAACAGGATTGGATCAATAGAGGGTCTCCTAGACTCATTTACTTCTTCATCTTCACGTATAGGGGCATCACGTGAAGATGTTTGTCGTCGGCTCCCAAACATACGTCGTAACCCACCAAACCTACCCCCCAGACCCTCAGTCCCACCTACAGAAGCAGTTGCACTTCCAGTTGCACTCCCACTCCCACTCCCACTGCCCCCCCTCTATCACGCACTGACCCATGCGTGCCAAACATGCGGCGACGTTCTTCCTCTTCACGAGCTACACGCAAGCTCTCTCTCCTAGCTATAGTTAATTCCCGATCTGAATCTTCGTCAGAATCAATAATATCTTCATCACGAACGCCCATATATTCAGGACCAAACACCTCCTGTCGAGCTGCATCCAAAATATCATCTTTCTTCTTTTGTACAGCAGTACGTTTACCCTTCGACTCATCCAGACTAGCTTGCATTAAAAGCATTATCTCTCTCGGTACTCTGGCACATGGTGCAACTTGACCTTTTCGATGTGCTAAATGTTGTTTGAGACGGGTAATTCCACCAGTCACATGTCTATCACAATAGTTGCACTTCATTTGGTGCCTAGTACCACCAACCCTCTCACAATGTTGCCATCCAATATCCTCACTTGTTGTTGGCCAGACCCAGACATTTCTTTAAGTTTAGGTAGATGAGTGTATGTCTGTATAACCTATATTAATAAAGATGATTTTATGTTCTAAGTAAAATACTAAACCCTAAGAAGCTCCAAAACCTGTCCAATATAAGCAAATAAAAATATAAAGTCCCTAATTCGAAAATACAAAAAAAATATTAAATAGCACCCCAAATTTGTAAAATGCACATTAACATTTTCTATTATGATTAACATATCACATGGCATGATTAAAACAGAAAAATAACCATTAAAAATTGATTTTTCGAATTTAAAAAAAAAGGGTAAAAATACATGCGTAAATAGAAAAAAAATATTTAAAAAATATTAAATGGCACCCCAAATCTGTAAAATGTACATTAATATGTTCTAATATGATTAACACATCATATGACATGATTAAAACAGTAAAACAACCATTAAAATTTGATTTTTCGAATTTAAAAAAAAAAGGGTAAAAATACATGCGTAAATAGAAAAAAATATTAAAAAAATATTAAATGGCACCCCAAATCTGTAAAACGCACATTAATATGTTCTAATATGATTAACACATCATATGGCATGATTAAAACAGCAAAACAATCAATAAAATTTGATTTTTCGAATTTAAAAAAAAAAGGTAAAAATACATGCGTAAATAGAAAAAAAATAATAAAAAATATTAAATGGCACCCCAAATCTGTAAAATGTACATTAATATGTTCTAATATGATTAACACATCATATGGCATGATTAAAACAGTAAAACAACCATTAAAATTTGATTTTTCGAATTTTAAAAAAAAGGGTAAAAATACATGCGTAAATAGAAAAAAATACTAAAAAAATATTAAATGGCACCCCAAATCTGTAAAACGCACATTAATATGTTCTACTATGATTAACACATCATATGGCATGATTAAAACAGCAAAACAATCATTAAAATTTGATTTTTCGAATTTTTAAAAAAAGGGTAAAAATACATGCGTAAATAGAAAAAAAATAATAAAAAATATTAAATGGCACTCCAAATCTGTAAAATGCACATTACTATGTTCTACTATGATTAACACATCATATGGAATGATTAAAACAACAAAACAATCATTAAAATTTGATTTTTCGAATTTTTAAAAAAAGGGTAAAAATACATGCGTAAATAGAAAAAAAATAATAAAAAATATTAAATGGCACTCCAAATCTGTAAAATGCACATTACTATGTTCTACTATGATTAACACATCATATGGAATGATTAAAACAGCAAAACAATCATTAAAATTTGATTTTTCGAATTTTTAAAAAAAGGGTAAAAATACATGCGTAAATAGAAAAAAAATAATAAAAAATATTAAATGGCACTCTAAATCTGCAAAATGCACACTAATATGTTCTACTATGATTAACACAACATATGGCATGATTAAAACAGCAAAACCTGTTAAAAAAAATATAAATACCTATTTTTGACGAATTCGGAATTTCTGAAAAATGGCCCCCCGAGCTTCGATTCAACAAAAACCGCAATACAATGCGTTTTTATCACAAAAATCCAACCAAGGTTGGTCGAAATTGGCAGTAGAAGGGGTGAGAAGTACTTTGGAAGCAAGAAAATTGAAAAAAATCAGCAAAACAGTGCTTAAAAACCCAAAAAAAACTGACCGTTTTCTGACCGTTACGGGCGGCCCGTTACGGGTCGACCGTTACGCCCCGTATCGGCCCGATACGGGCCCGTATCGGCCGATACGGGTGCAAAAAATCGTATCGGCCGATACGGCCCCGTAACGCGTAACGGCTCGGTCCGTTACCGTTACGTATCGGCCGTATCGGCCGATACGTAACCGATATGGCACACCTTGGATTAGAGTATTTTCGAGTGCATTTGGAGTGTTTCAAATATGTATGTTACAAAGGCAACAAACCTGTTGTCATACTCATTATCGACCATTGACTTAACAAGTATGCCATGCCTAAGTACTACGTTGTGTTTGTTGTGTTTGCTGCAAGGAAGCCAGGAATATACAAAACCTGAGAGGAAGCAAAAGCACAAGTGGACCGTTACAGTGGCAGCCATCATAAGAAATTTTCAAGTTACAAGGACGCATTAGATGCATGCACCGATGAGATGGGTGTGCCAGTTCCTATCGATACAACTAGTAGGACATTCACCTCTACTATGCAGCCTTTGTCTCAAAGCGAAGACACTGCTATAGAAGACAACAATCCCACAATATCGTATCATCATCCAATTTCTCACATTGACCGGTCGGCCAGGGATGTAGCATCGGTGCCCGTCAGCAAGCCAGGAGAAATTGAAGTTCTTATTCGTCTTTTATGTGTGATGTTCATATTTTACATGTGGATTTGGTTATGTGTGCGTGTGTTTGATGTGTGACCATTCCGATGTGCATTTTCTGTGTGGTGGCATTAGGCTGTAGACTCATGGGCATTTTGGAAGGATAGCTGGTACTATTTTGGATGTTGTTGGCAAGTTACATAGATGTATTGGTTTAATATTTTGAAGGCTCTAGTCATCCCTTCAAGCCAACAATGCTACTTTGATCAGGTAAAAATGTATCTAATTAGCTTCAAACAGGTTTTGGATCACGTTAGGTGCACGTATATCACGTATAATTTGTAATTGCCCCCACTTGATGTAGGAAATAGGTATGTTTTTATCTATATATTTTCAGACAAGTAAACAAGTTAATATGCCCATTATGTACAAGTTGGACACGGGAGTCATGGCCCTAGGGAAGATGGCCCATGGGACGGTAATAACGCCCAAAATGATCCTTTGGATGTGTTGATTGTTTCAAATTGTTTGCATGTGTGCACACACAAGCAAGAGTGTGCTTACGAAGAGATTTGCAGCGGCACGTTGTACCAACCCAGACATTTCTAGGATATATAGTAGACCACCGGTGGCCATTTCAGGTGTTGTGTATGCCCACTGCATGAGCTACCAATCAAACGCGGTATCTGAACTTTGAGATGGGACCATACATTTTGCATCTCTTTATCAAACACCATATTTGGATGGGCATGTGATCTGGAATTCTGCAAATTTCTCTCTTACTTACAACGCACATCCTTTACAACCACTTCCATCAATTTCTTAGGTATCAAACAAGACCTTAAAACATTTGTCGCTTCATTTTTTCAAAATATAAGGATAATGGTAATAACCATCCGACTCAAAGGTGCACAATATGATCAACATGAGACTGGATGCATAGAGTATACTGTGTATAATAGCTAGGATTTAGGAATCAAACATGATGCATAATAGAGTAATGAGGAATGTTCTCATACAAAAAGCACATTACCTTTTTTTAAGGTAAAAAGCACATTACCATGGACCACTATCCAAGAAAAATGGTGAATTGGATCATGTCTGGATGGTCAAATCTTGAGTAGATGCCAAAAAAAACAAAAAGATGAACCTGCGCAAAGCAAGTTCGTCAACGGGCCAGGCCAGCCCGTAGGACTTGCGGGCCTAGCCCGCCTCAAGCTGGACTTGGCTGGAGTATCAAGCCTGCGGGCCGAGCTAGGGCTTCAAATTCATGCTCATTTTTAATTAGGCTGATTTGGACCATGTACAACAGCCCAGCAGCCCGACCTTCATGGTTTGTAGAGGCAATTTTGTAAAATCTAAAAATTTAAAAAAAAAAAAAAAACCCACCCCTCCTCTTTCTCGGGCCCAGTATAAACATTTCAAGCTAAGACTATTTTGGCCCATCACGGGCCCAGGCCGTGTTAGGGCCTACGATGAACGATGCAGGCCGAGCATGGACAAAGCTTGACCCCGCCCTACCCCAGCCCGTTGACATCCCTAGCACTAAGGTATTAATAGTACGGACATCAAAAGCACCACAGGGAAGGACCAAATAAACAATCACAAAATTGCAAGCATCCATTACCAATTACTTGCAAGTTGCAACGAACAAATACAAACATTATTGACAAGCTTCGAATGGTCTACCTTATTATCAAGCATGACAAGTACATTGGTTTTATATGCCCAAGAAAACCAATTGGACAATTAATTCTTTTTGTTGATTGGAACTAGGTCATTAGTGACCTTGTTGATGAATGGAATAGGGTCATAATTGACCCATTTTCTATATGCTTTTGTTATTAATTCTTAATGGAAACTTGGACGTATGAGGGGGTTACAGGGAATCTCCATGGAATCTCTTTAGTGCTTTGGGGAAAGAATGAAGTGGATGAAACGACCCAGATGGGTTACTGGAGAGTTGATAATCCATAATTCTTAGAGTACCCGAAATATCCATTGCCAACCCAGCAAGGTAGGGCAGCCAAGAAATACCTTGTGGCCATCCTGTGTGATTTGAACTAATAACGAGGCGGGATGTAATAATTTCCACTATCGAGTATTTACTAGCAATTGGACTTCGTTCATGGGAGTAAGCATGTTCATCGGTTCATAAGGACCTCGTTCTACGCATGATTGGATATCCATGTTAGATTACATCCAGTCTCCTAACCAAGAGTGCCCATTATGCATGCATTGAATCAAATTGATCATCACTAGCTTAGACTTGTCCTCAAATCTGAAATTGCAAAGGGACTACAGGGATCTTGATGTGTTGGCCTTGATGCACCTCTAATGTTATAGTAGTGGCTAAACAAATATTATTGGATCCACATATTAATATTTATTTGAGGGCCGATGTAATTCAATAAGGGATCCACTTGTCAATAAATTTGATGCGGGACAACTAACCACTTGTTGTAAAAGCTCGAACTAATAGAGCGTGGGGAATTAATCCCTTTATCTCAGGCCCCGATTAGGCCCTCGGCCGAACCCCCTCGTGGGCCCCACTTCACATGGGACTTGCCTCACACGAGCTACCCACCACGAGTATAGCCCCGCTTCTCACAAGCCACCTCACTCGAGCATAGTGTGAAAATGTACAAGCATTAATCACACCCGGTGAGGAGTCTCGAACACGAGACCTCCGGCTCCAATACCACTTTTAATGCAGGACAACTAACCACTTGCTCTAAAAGCTTGAACTGATAGAGCGTGGCGAATCAATCCCTTGTCTTAGGCCCCAGTTAGGCCATCGGCTGAACCACCCTTGGGGGCCCCACTTCACATAGGTCTCGACTGAACCACCCTTGGGGGCCCCACTTCACAGAGGCCATCGGCTGAACCGCCCTTGGGGCCCCACTCTTTTATATATATATATATATATATATATATATATATATATATATATATATATATATATATATATATATAATATATCCAATTCCCAAGGTAGGGAATATGACCATGAGCCAAAAGCCTTCCCCACTCTCCCCATGGTTGGACATCCAATGCCTAGACAGAGATGAAGAGACTTAGCGAGAGGGAGGGAGGCAGAGAGAGAGAGAGAGAGAAAGAGAGAGAGGCAGAGAGAGAGAGAGAGGGAGGGAGGGAGAAGAGAGAGAGGGAGAGGAGAGAGAGAGAGGAGAGGGATCTCATCCTCTTATCTCTTCCCAATTCCCATCTCCTTTAAGTGACCCATTTGATCAACAACTCACCTTCTTCTAACCATTCTCTATTATATATATGCACAAAGCAAAGCGGCAACACATTCAGGTGTTAGAATGGGGAAGCATTTGTTTCAAAATATAAGCAAGTACAAATAGGTAGGAAGTGGGAGCAAGAGCAAGAGTTCGAGGTAAGAGTGACACCTAGTTAGAAGGGCCCTGCAACTAAGTTCCCTACAACCCTTAGTGTAGAGATTTTGTGGCTTTGGTCCTACTCTTTTATTGGGATAGATCAAGATTCAGGAGATGCCTTCTCAATCTCAAAAGGAACAGCATCAACTCTTTGCATCAAGAGCACACAATCCTAAGGTAAGATTTGAACCATTCAGATTTTATTATATATCTAGATGGGAATCAATTATTAATTAATAAAAATAATGTTTTTCAAGGTTTTTACACTTCCATCTTTCGAGAATTTCTATAGACTATCCATCTGTCATCTATCGTATCCATTTTTTTCTTGCATCCTTATTTTCCAATTAATATATATTTTATAAACACGTCAACAGAGATTGCCATTATTTCCTCCCATTGATAAGATATGCCCTCTCCTTTCATGATGATGAGAATCATTCCTTTGATATTTCAAATTTTACATTTTAGCCTGCTTTGCAACAATCTAAACTGTGACTGACACAAAGTAATAGTTCAAAGTGACCATTCCACAACTAATATTTGATAAAAACAGAAGAACGCCCAAGCATCAAATATTAGCATGCCCAAGCAATCAAGAGACAACAACTACAGGACACAGTTAAACAACCAAAGACTTAGTCAATATTCAGAATCATTAGTCAATATTCGGAATCATTAGGAAGTAAGACAAACACGCTACACTCTAATCAATTCAAAATAGATGTATACTCTATATCAAATAAAAGGAAATTTTAAAAGAGGAAAAAAGGATGGCACTGAAACATACAGCAGACAACTCTTTCTCTGGAGCACCGACACGCTCCAAGGAAAGCAAGTAACGGACCCAAAGTTCTCCAATCCAGGGACAGTTTCTGGTGGCCCTTGAATAGACACCCCTCAAAACATTAGGAACCTGAAAAAAAAGAAGTATCAGCTCTAATACAGTCCATTATTTGACTCCAACAAGTCCCGTCAGAAAAGGTGCAGAGAAAACCTTCAAAGTTTTGTCCAAGTAATGAGTATAACGAAGCCAGAGATCACTTGATACTGGAAATTCTGCAACAGCACGTTCATACAGAATTTGAACACGAGCTGGATCACCAGAAGACTCTTCAAATTTTATGTAGTTCTGCAATAAAGGAATGGCCCTAAGTTCCAAGCAACTAAAAGAATAAACAATATAGTGAAAGCCATACAATTCATACCAACTGAAGTTTAAATCATTCTTTATCGCTCGATTTATTTTGGCCCATTATGTGGGTGCTATGCTTTTTGGATGGTGGGTTTTGGCATCTAGATGCTACACTTTGTATCTAGAAGTTGAATATCATCATTTAGGAGCAATTTTTTCCCCTAAAGATTATTGGCTACTCATGATCTGTGTTCGCCTCCCAGGGGGTTGGTTTGTTGTCCTTAAGGGTGATCTATCATTCAGACTTTCATCTGGCTTGTGCTGTCGTTGAGGTGTGGTCAGTGGTGTACTATCAACCATCGGATTGAACATTGGAGGGACACAAAGTTCGGAGTGGTGTCTTGTGGTTTGAGAGCTTCACAAATACTCTACTGTGGTCTGACAGCTTCACAAACATTAATGCACCCAACTCACACATCCCATGTGAAAGGTCAATCTTGACAACAGAACTGAGAAGTGACCAATGGTGTTCTGAAAGTCACCATTGGATTGTGGAGCCCACAAATCCTTTGAATAGTCCAAAGTCAGGAACCAATTGGACTGCATGATTAGCTCCAATCAATGTTCGAAATATCGATACTATCGGCCGATATATCGGCCGATATTATCGTTATCGCACCCCAGCGAGACGAAACCCTAGCGATAACCCCCGGAAGATACCAAAAAACCCAAAATCCAGATATCGGCCGATATATCAGCGATATCGCACGATATATCGTCGCCACAACCGACAATAAAAAGCTGCGTATATGTGAAGAATCCAAAAAAAAAAAAAAAAATTGAATCAAACAAAAAAAGAAAAGAAAAAAAAAAGAGATAAATCAGAGAGTACCTGTGGGCTGCGGCGAAGATCGGTGATAGGAGATGGTCTGTGGGAATTATTCCGAGATTCCGGCGAGAAATCGGGCAGGAAACCTCGCCGCGAACGTCGCTGCTCTAGAACGCATGCGTTCGTGAAGAAGAGGGAATGCGAAGGAGAGGGGCGCGGATGGGTTTATGAAATCGGGACGCGTACCGAGTTACTCAGTACACTCTCATCGTACTGAGTAAACTCTGTTGGCCCACTGTGAATTCATGTGGTTTATCCACACCGTCCATACGTTTTTCCAGATAATTTTAACGGTTGATCCTAAAACTGAAGTATATCAAAAGCTCAAGTAGACCATACCAAAGGAAACAGTGGAAGTATTGATTTCCACCGTTGAAACATTTCTAAGGCCCCCGGTGATGTTTATTTGTCATCCAAACTGTTCATAAGATCACGCAGACATGGATGAATGGAAAAAACAAATATCATCTTGATCTAAAACTTCTGTGGGCCTCAAGAACTTTTCAACGGTAGACTTCATGGTGGCCTCACTCTCCACTGTTTTCTATGGCGGGTCCACTAGAGCTCTGGATCTGACCTATTTTTTGTCTCATGCCATAAAATGATCTCTTCAAATGTATGGACGGTGTGGATACAAAAAAAATACATCATGGTGGGACCCACATAACTTGGTGACTTTTGGTGCCCCGTCAATGACGGGTGGGATTGCGTACTGAGCATAGTACGCTCTTTATTTTACTGAGTAAACTATGTTGGGCCCACCGTGATTGTATGTGGTTTATCCACGCCATCCATCCGTTTTTAATGATTATTTTAGGTGTTGAAACCAAAATTAAACCATATCCACAACTCAAGTGGACCACATTACAGGAAACAATGTTGAATGAGTATTGACCATTAAGAACGTTTTGGGAGCCATAAAAGCTTTGGATCAACCTGATATTTATTTCTTCCCATCATTTCTTCCCTAAAATGATCCGTAAAAATGGATGAACGGAATGGATGAAACAAATACATTATTGTGGGGCCCACAGAACACCGACCACAAGCGTTAAAGCAACTGGCATTTAATGCTTTGTGCATTTTAATGCAACCCAGCTTATTATTTGGTGTGGTCCACTTGAGCGTTGGATCTGCCTCATTTTTGTGCTCATGCCTTAAAATAATCTGAGAAAAGGGATTGACGGCTTGGATGTAAAGATACATCATGGTGGGCCCACCCACAGTACTGCACGTTCGGAGCTAGGGACGGGCAGGGGTAGTACGCAATCCGCGTCCGGACGCGATGCGTAGCCAGATTGGCTACTGAAGTGACGCACCAAGTTCTGTGAGGCCCACCATGATGTATGTGTTGTATCTACACCGTTCATACATTTGGCTTTATCATTTTAAGGTACGAGACAAAAAAATGAGTCAGATCCAAATCTGGAGTGGACCCCACCACAGAAAACAGTGAGGAGAGGGACGCCCACTGTTGAAACCTTCCTAAGGTCCACTGTGATGTTTATCTAAGATCCAACCTGTTTATAAGTTAAGCCAGACATGAAATAAGGGAAAAAACAAATTTCAGCTTGATTGAAAACTTTTGTGGCCCTTAAAAATTTTTAATGGTGGGCATCCCTCTCTCCACTGTTTTCTGTGGTGGGGTCCACCTGAGCTTTGGATCTGACTCATTCTTTTTCTCATGGCCTAAAATGATATCTCCAAATGGATGGACGGTGTGGATACAACACACATCATGGTGGGCCCTATAGAACTTGGTGACGTCACTTAAGGACCTGTAAAATCCACCGTTCATCCATTGATCCATACATACAAAAGTTGTTTGATTAAAAAATTATGGTAGGCCACACCAATGGGAGGAATGTAAAATTGAGATGGAGATGATGATTACGAGCCACCATGCAACTCTATGTGGGTCTAGACCACAACTAGTCCCCATCATTGATATGTATATTTCTCAAATTTTACTTATTCAGTTCTTCTTTTACTTTTCAATGAATTGATTGTGTTTTCATACATGACTAAGATATATTTATAAATATCATGCATTCAATTTAAATATAATTGCATTAGTTCAGTTAAACATCGTATAGCTTAGGACCCTATACAAAGGAAACTTATTATATGCATATTTTTTTTGAGATGTTATGATTTAAAAGTGTGTATTAAGGGATTTTTTAACAATCCCCAGAGTTTCATTAAAAATTTCAACCATTTTCTCAATGTTTCCCCATGTTTCCCAAAAAATGCGATATATTATGCGATACAAACGATATATCCCATGCGATAACCGATACGTATCTGTATCCCAAGGGTGCGATACATAGTGCGATATCGATATTTTGAACACTGGCTCCAATATATCACCCATATGCATGATTTACGGCATGCATAGCAATCAAACAGCATGTACAGCTACATGCTTGCCTAGCAGTACTTCTGTGGCTATTCGATGAAGAGATCTAGTTGAAATACAAGTTTAGAGTGGCATTAACTTAAATGTCCACGGATATAAACCAGTTGTTGGCATGGGCGTAGGGTGGAAAACACTGGTCTTTAGATTTCTCATCTTCAGTTCGCTGATGATACCATCCACTTTTGCGGTGTTGAGGTTGATATGGTGGATAACTTGAGGAAGATTGTAAGATGCTTTGAAGTGGTCACGGGATTGAAGGTTAATATCATGAAGAATAAGCTTCTAGGTGTTCGCATGTCCAAGGAAGAGGTGGGGAGATTGGTGGAGGTCTTTAGGTGTGACGCGGGGTCCTTCCCCTCAACATATCTCAGTCTACCATTATGTATTGGAAAACCGGCAAAGCAACTAAGAGAGGAGGTAGTAGAAAGGGTTGCAAGGAAGTTTTCAAGATGGAAGAGTCGGTATCTCTCCTTCAGCAGCTGGCTAACATTAATTAAAGCAGCTTTGTCAAATCTGTCGTTGTAATTCATGTCCATCTTTAGGTGTCCAAAGTCTATCTTGGATAGATTAGAGAGGTTGAGGCAGGACTTCTACTGCGTGGCTCAGAAGTGAAGCAAAATTTTCACTTGTTGAGATGGGAAGAGGTTTGCAAGACATGGAGAGGGGGGGTAGGTAAGAGACCTAGAAAAGATGAACCTTGCGCTGCTTGGGAAATGGCTGTGGAGGTTTGGATCGGAAGAAAGGAGCTTGTGGAGAGGTAATTGGAAGCAAGTACAGATGTCAGGAAGGGGGACGTTGGGTTTAGGATTCCTCATTATATAGGGCATTGAGGTTGTGGAAGGCAGTTTCTAGCATGGCAATTAAGTTTGGGGAAGGGATTAGCTTTTTCTCTTGGTGATGGGAAGAGAATTCGCTTCTAGGAAGATGTGTGGCCTGGGGAGAATTCGCCCCGGCATGAATTTCCAAGGTTAGCCCGCCTTTCACCAGAAAAATATATTTTGATTGCTCGATGTTTCTCTTTATGCAGTGATGCACAGACATAGTTACTTGGTCTCCCCCTTGTCGTAGGAATTTGTTAGATGGGGAAGTGGGCAAGTTCGTAGGCTTCAGGAATGTCTTCAAGGGTGTAACCCGTCCTTGGGGGAGAGGGATGAGAGGGTGTGGAAGAAAGACAAGTCAGGTCACTTCTCTATCTACTCATTCTATAAGATGCTTAGGAGCTCCTCGATAGAAAAAAGAGTTTGCACATCCAAGGTTTGGTTTTATAGCACCCCTCCCCGGGTTGCAGCTTTAGTGTGGTTAGTAGAGAGGAAGAGGGTGCTAACGATAGATAACCGTCAAAAAAGGCCGATGGTGCTACCCAACATTTCAGTGCCATGCACGGAAGATGGAGAATCAGTTAATCACCTATTCATTCATTGTCCTTTTGCGCAAAAGGTATGAGAGAGGTTTCTAGATCTCTTCAAAGCTTCATGGGTGATGCTAAGGATTATCAGAGATCTCCTTTTGGCTTGGCATGGAGAGGGGATCGGGAAAGAAGGGCGGTGTGACGGTTGGTCCTAATGGTCCTTATAGTCAATTTGCAGAGAGAGGAGCAGTGGATGCTTTTGAAATAGGTGCGGGTCATAGCAAAGGGGTTTTTAGTGGGGCAAAGCTAGATGTTGTGGGATGGGCCTCTTGTTCAAATCCCCTTGTTGGTTGTAATTTACCTCTCATGTTTGGGTTGTAGATTTCTGTGCCCTAGCATTCCTCGGCACTCTTCTTAACAAATTCTCATTACCTTTTAAAAATAAATAAAATAAGGTTGCTGGAAATAAGCCTTATATGTGCAACCCTACAGCATATTTGTACCATATGTTTGAATATAACAGGCCATATAGAGTTTGGTAGTTTGGACTCTTTATGTCAAGGGGATGGTATTTAATTGTTGTATGCATCATGCAATACTTATTCTATGGAATTATACACAGCCGTAGCAGGTGCATAGCCTATTCAACGCCGTACAACTAGGCTGGCACATGAAAGTCAGAATTAATTTGGAATCCTTAGTTGTTGTTTTTAGCTTCATTCTTTAGAGAATGTCTGGAAGAGCAAATACAATTTTGTCCTTGGCTTTTAGCATTAAATACAAATTTATATAAAGATTAAATACAAATTTATTTTTATTTTTTTAAAAAAGGCTATTAAATATATTGCCATAAATGAGATGAAAAACATGGATCATTGATTGAATTCTATTGAGATTATATAGCATGGGTTGCTTTAGGTCCTGTTTGGATTGACGGTCGGGATTGTTTTGTATTGTATTAAGTGTCAAAATATGCCATATTCTATGTTTGATATGGAGTTGAAATCCGGAGTCCGCCATCCCCGCAAATACCTCACGGAATGAATAATAATGGATGGTGGTGCAGTATTGTCAGTTGCCTGTGCATCAAGCAATGCAGCGCACTCATGATGCAGTATTGGGTAAGAATTCCGGTTTCTGAAAGGAAGCTGCATCTGTGGACGACCATTGCATGCTACTCCCTCATCTCTCCCTATCGTGCGCCTTCTACTGCATGTGGTCAGTCACCTCCTCTGAATCTCTTTCGAAGGTTTGCGATTCATATTACAGACAAAACTCGTTTCGGATAGTTGGATCGGGACGATTTGGGAATTCATTTCCCAGATTGGAGGTCTGAAACCAAATCCTTTAGGAATTGGTGTCCTCCTTCCCAAATCCGTAGCGGTGCGCTTCTCTCCTGAAAAAAAATGACCCGACTCAGGAGTTAGGTCGCACCTGCCTCTTCGAACTCAAGTTTTTTTTTTTTTGGCACTTACATTTGAACTGGTTCGACTAAGTATCAAATTGGATCGACTTTCCGATCAGTAGTTCTTCGTTTCTACAACTTGTAATTTTAAACATCTACTTCTTTCCATTTTCTCACGATTTGTCAACTTCTGATCCTCCTGTTTGTTTCCTTGAGCATGTACGGAATAAAACACTGGGCCATATCCTGATGGGTCCCACAGGTAGTAGAAGCTAAGAGTGAATCGGATTACCTGTCTCACCTCAATCCGTTGTTGATGGTGGATGTTATATGCGCCCCATCATGAATGGGCAGATGGCATCAATTGGCTACAAGGGCCTAATTCATTCACGATCTGACAAGTGTAGAATAGATGGACGGCATGGATGGGTCACAGACATCATTGTGGGGCCCACATAGCACTGACTATCAACCCATCGAAACCAGGCAGTGGGAAACCTCTACTCGTATTGGCCTCAATATAAAAGGTATATACACTACGTAGCCCATATACATCGTATCCAAACATGGATTACTTGGACGCATTTGTATACTTACCCAACAAGCAATCTTATCCAAACACTGGACTGTCTTCCATGAATGTGGATGTATATCGATTTTGGTCGAACATATACATGAACGGTAGATGGATACAATCCAACACACTAGTTTACGTAAATCCAAACAGACCCTTAGCATGTTGCTCTGCTTTCTAGCATTAGTTGCTCAACTTCTCCTTAACATGTGTTGCTCTATTCATTTATTTTGGGCTTATTTATCAATTTTGTGGCATCTCTTGGATGTTTGATTGTAAAAAAACATACATATCCTATTCAAATTTCAATTATTTCAATTTGATTATGTAAATTTACCTCTTGGGGGTACATGTTATACTCGGACAAATAACTATGTAGTCCAATGTCAACATGAATTGATAGATTCCAAATCTTGGAGATTTTCTTTTTTGAAAGGAATTGAAACTTTTATAAAAACGCGCCAAGATGGCTGATGAGGACATCCGAGCACCATACTAGAGGAGGGTTGAGCCAGTGCCCTTATTGCTAGACGACTATTACATGGGGCCCACTTGCCCCAATTCACATTCCTAGCCACATTAAAGACCCCGGGTGTATGTTCGTGCATTTTTTAAGACCTCACACTAGGAAGATGCATGCGAGCTGCATACAGGAGCTTAATGGACACGATGATCAGACCGTTGAATCATCATCATTGGACCTTGATCGTGAACTCCCATGGGCCACGAAATAGTTTAGTTGTTTAGATTATTTACATGCTTCGTTATTTTTTGTATAGCTTATATTTGTGTTGACATTAGGGAGTTATGAACAACTTTTAATTTATTAAGCGTCTTTATGTTGAGAATCTTATCTAATAGCACCATTTTTGTAAAAGGTCTTTTCTGAAACTATAAAATAGAAAATGGGGTGGGTGAAGCCCTAATGCCATTATTTTGAATATATATATAAGGTTGTGTTTTCTCTTCTTCATGTGATTTGAAGAATACTCCATGTGATTTGGAGCTTGGGTGTGGTGTGATTTCATTCCCCATTCAATGGAGATGCGATGCTTCCATTTATCATCTTCCTTCTCTCTTCATTTCCATCTAAAAGAAGTATTTTCCCAAAAACTTCATATCTCTTCTTTCCTTCCTATACAAAACCATCCAAATCATCTTTTTCTTCAACTTTTCATCATCCAACTTCAACCCCAACCGAAATTAACCATTGAGGACCCAAAATCCCTAACTTTCATTCATCTAAAACCTTAACCCCCTCTACCAATACCTAAATCTATCAATCCCCTTTAACCAATTCACCCAATTTATTCCTAATTTCATCTTTTCCCCAAGTTCTAAAATAACCCTAATTCCAAAATCCTCAATTCCCATGAACCCTAACTTTCTGCTTCCTAACCCTAATCATAGAACCTACAAGTCAACCCCTTGAGTGTGGAACGTGCCTATGCTAAATCGGAAGTTCTATCCTTCTATCGGGCCTAGTTTTAATTGATTTATGTGATTTCTTAGCATGCGGGCATGTGATTTAGGTTAAATCAGATTTTATTTCCTATTATTTACTCTTAATTACGTGGTGGGTTAGCATCTTTTGTTAATTGAATTACTTTATGGACCCTTTCACAATCTCCATGTTGCATGATTGGATTGAATCATGTGTCCTGCATCAATGGCGCACCAAAAAGACAACCCATTCAAAGAACAAGATTACAATCCTTTAAAGAATCTATACAAGATACGGATTCTGCCAAACAAACTTTCACCCTCCACACTACTTGTAGCACTGAGTTGGTTATGTTGTTGAAAAATCTCCCATTTCTCTCACCTCCAAATGGTTTCATAGAACAGCTAGTAAGATTAACCTCCAACCACCCTCTTGATTCCCAAGATACACATGTGCCATTGAATAAGCAAACTTGCAATAGATTCCAACATTGCCCATGCCATAAAAAATGAGCTGGCAGGCTGGCCCATACTGATTGAACAAAAGGACAATGAATTAAAAAATGATCCACCGATTCAGCATTTTCCATACACATGATGCGAACATTCGGGATTACCATCATCCTTTTCTAGAGACTGTCAATAGTCAGGACATGTTTCGTCCCAACTAGCCACGCAAAGGTCACCACTTTCGATGAGGCCCCATAGTGCAGGACGAGAAGTTGGGGCAACATTTAATTCCTCCAAAGGACACCTGAGCATCTTGTAGAAAGACCAAACCGAGAAGCGACTAGAGCTCTCCTTGTGCCACACCATTCTGTCCCTCGCCCCCAATAAAGGAGTAGAGAGATGGATCTTGTCCAGAAGAATAGATAGGTCTTCAATTTCCTCTTCGTTCCCCCCCCCCCCCCCCCCCCCCCCCCCCCCCCAATTTTCCACTTTCCGAGAAACATCTAAAGACCACTATGTCACAATCCACCTCTAGATGAGTCAAACGAAGGAACGCGAATAGGAGGGGAATCTCACTCACCCACACATCCTTCCAGAATCTGATCCACTCCCCATTTCCAAGAGAAAACCCAACCCCTTGAAATTTAGCCTTCACGCTCGCTACCCATTTGCATATCGAAGATGCTCTATATAAAGAAGACTCCCTTGCCCACCAACCCCCTTCCTCGTAGCCATATTTAGCTGCAATTATATGCCTCCACATCAAGTTTTTCTCAGTCCCGAATCACCAACACCATTTCCCCGGTAACGCCATATTTGCCCTCTCCAAATACCTAATGTTCGACCTCAGCCCTGAAACCACCTCAAAACAAGTAATCACCATCCTTAACTTGTTCACCACATTTGAATCTACTTCACGGAAGACAATAGTGACATCGACAGCCAAATCATAGTGAGATCGGAAAGCCCTCTACCCAAAAGTCATAGAAAGTGTGGCACCTTGACTCTTTTAATCCCTATCCCATTCTCCTATATTTTATGTCGGATCCCTAGGATCCAACTCCATTTAGTCGAAAACAATGTGACTCGAACTAGAAGGCATTGTGCGAAATGTTTAAAAAATGGCAGGGATCCTTCGATTAGGGGAGGGAGAGCTGGCGTCTAGAGAGGCTTGCTTTTTTATCAAATAAAAATTTTATTAGAAGAAAAGTTTGCACTGCTAAAAGCTACAAAAATCCATCAAGGAAATGGATAAGAATTTCCAATACAAACTTACAAGGAGAGGGGCAAGGCATAGCTTCCCTATCAAGGGAATAAGCAACGCCATTGACTGGAGGCTTGCATTGAAACTCAAATTCCTTAAATTTAAAATCGAGGAATGAAAATTAATTTGATGATGGAGTAAGTAACATCAAGATCCTTAATAACATTCAATAGATTAACAGGAAGAAAGGATGTGGCTATCGGAGGAGGATACACCAAAAGATAGGAACTATGGGATCAATTCAAGAGGAAGGCTAAGGAGGTGGAAATTATGAGGCAACAAAGGCCCCAAACGCTTTGCCATAAAGAGGGGGCAAGAACACAAATTTCTTCAATAGAATCATTAGTGTCAATAAATCAAATGGTGGAAGGATAATGCTTTAGGGCCAGACAGTTTCCCTATTGCATTTTTTTAGGGTGTTTTGGGAAGCAATATATGGTGTGTGTGTGTGTTGGGGGGGGGGGGGGGGGGGGGGGGGGGGTGTACTTCAGGCTTGTAGGTGATAGCATTTTGAAAACTCAAATTTTTTTTAAATCAAATTTTCCATGGACCATGTGTTGCAAATTTGTTACAACTTACATGTTTATCTAATAGATGTTTGTGTGTGTGTTTCTTTTCATGCATGATTCTTATGTAAGAATGTTGGGCACCAATTCACCATAATATTGGAGACAGTTCATTACCCAACAATGAACAAGTGGGTGACGAGTGGTGGAACAAATAGATTATAATGTTAATTTCTCTACATTCTGAAAGTTCTGAGAAATTTTTGAGTAATCTGTATCATAAGTCGTAAAAATTTTCATACACACATACAGACATGGAATAACAGATATTGGACAGAGGGACTTGAAGAAGGAAAAGGAGAAAAAAAAAAATGGCACCTATCCCAATAGTCATAAGTCAAAAGAATGAAACATTAAAAAGAGAAAGGAATAAACCAAAAGATTAAGCATCCATATTAAAATTATTCAGAAAGTGAAGCTGCTCCTGAGAGAGATTAACTATATTATTTCTAATTCATATGCCACGTATGAACTATACCATAAATTGCTGAAGCTTATCCACGTCAGATGCATCAGGATTACAAAGTTGATCCTCATAACTAACACGGGCATTATACGTCTGCACAGCCTTTTGATATGCTGAGGTAACATGGGTTGGAACCCCATCCAAGTCATCAGAGTTTACATCATTTACATTTCCTTGTTCAGTTTCCCATAGCTTGTAGGCTAGAACCGTTGATTTAGAGTCGGCAAGTGGAACTGACAACTGGCGGTGGAATAGACTACGAATGCGATGAACCTGTCTTTCTTTTTCCTGCAAACACATTGAGAAAAAAAAAAAATTACACTTGTCACTTTATAAGTTGGATTTTGCCCAGAAAAAATTCCTTGACAACCAGATGTAGAAAAAACTCATCTCACCACATTAACATAGAGGTTCAAATATTCAATAGTTCATTTGTAAGGGAAACACTTAGTAACATGGGAATGACTCCATATAAATAACACGAAAACTAAAAACATGCATAGCTTTAAGAAATATATGATAACTTCCTTGGAGAAAGATTTAAGCAGCTTACCTGCACTTTTCTATTTATCCATACTTACCTCCTCCTTCCCTTGCTTCTCTTACCACTATACGGACTGAGAATGTTGGAGACAGAAGCTAAGCTATAAGGGAATTCCCTCCCCAGCAAGGCTATCCACAAAATTGTTTGCTTTACAACATCAAAATGATTGTGGCCAAATAACTTTAAGGATGTCCTTCAAACAATTTAAAAAGTAGACTTCTGTGAAAAATGATCACTAAAATGCCATCTCAAGTCCATTTCCTCCTTGGTTTCTAAACATATAAATTAGCATGAACATATGCTTCAAATTTCAGCCCAATTAAATATTTTGGGACAAGATTAATTTTTCAAGTTCCCAGGGGCTTTTGTGAAACATATGAAACATAATTGGAACTTCAACTGGATGTCTTGGTCCAAAGCCCAGGTAAGGTTGACGTCCGGTGGAGAAGATCATTCAACTATTGCCAAGTAATCATCAGAAATCCTATTTTGAACATGATTGGGAAAACAAGGTTTGTAAAACCAACTATAAGAATTCTTTAAGATGTAACTTACAGCTAGAGCCTAGAATGGAAGGGATAAGAAAGTGAAACTGGAACCTGCCGGGTGTTTCTCAGTAATTCCTTGTTATGTGTATTTGAAGGGGGGTAGGGGTGTAAACAAACACTTTAAGTTAGATTTGGTCAGTTTATATAAAACACAATTAGGTCTTCAACTGGATGTCAGTTGGTCCAAAGCCCAGGTAAGGTTGACGTCCAGTGGGCAGACAATCATTCAACTCTTACCAAGCAATCATCAGAAATCCTACTTTGAACATGATTGGCAAAACAAGGTTTGTAAAGCCAACAACGAGAATTCCATAAAATGTAACTTTCACCAAGAATGGAAGGGATAAGATAAGAGAGTGGAAATGGAACCCATCAGGTGTTTCTCAGTAATCTCATTATGTGTATTTGAGGGGTGGGAGGGGCAAAAACAAACACTTAAGTTGGATTCAGTCAGTTTGGAGGGTAATCGCATTTGGATGGATGGCCAGTGGTAAAGTCATATTGACAACCAATCATTTAAGTATAGGCAAAAAGAAACTGTTGATGGTTTGGATGCCAGTGGTAAAGTTATATTGACAACCAATCATTTAAGGATGGGCAAAAAGAAACTGTTGATGGTTGTAGCATCATCTAGGGAATGAGAAGATGGTGGAGGGTTTGAGCCTGTAGTTCAAGGGTAGACAACTTGGGTGGGGGGCAAACAATCTTCCCTTGCCACAGTATAGTGGTGGTGCTTCAAGCAATTCGCTGCAGCTCGGGCTTTCCTAATCAAACGGAGGCCTGAAATTTCCAGATTGATCCATTTGGAAAGACTAGAGTGATTGAACTTTTTGGTATAAATCTGCTAATGTGAACAAGGTCTTACAAAGTAAAAGGCAGATGCTCGGGCATTGTTCTGCTTGGAGTTTGTTGGTTCTAGTAGAAGGAAGAATTTTGCTGGGAATGGAACCAGACTGCCCCTACTTAATGGGATTCTCTGATTCTCTTTAGGTGTCGTATTCTTATGATTGCGACCTGGACTCTCATTTACTAATAAAAACGATTCATAAAGGCCAAACCCATAGGACTGGGATAAGGCAATGATGATCACAATGATTTTTATTCCTAACAAGTAACAACAAATAATTTAATAATATCAAAACTACCACTAAAACCCCAAGACAAAAACATAAAATTTGTTGCTAAATCTGTCTCTGACTTTAAGGTAATCTTTAAGGCCCAAAATGATCTAATCTCGGAACAGAAGTAGAAACAATCATTGTAAATCAAATAAAGATTTTCTAAATGAGCTACGGATCACCAAAAATACATAACCAAACTCAAAAGTTAAGCCGCACTAGCCATGAGATATGTGCAAGGTATTCCATCATGGTAACATTGGCCGTAACCACCGTCACTGCTTTTTTCTTCTTTTTAAAAAACTATTTTGGCCATTATGACCCTGTAACGGTTACCACTGTTACTGATACGTAATGGCCATTACATAATCGTTTTGGTATACTTGGATATGTGCATTCTTTTGAAAGATGTTAACACTCAAGCCAAATTTCCTCAAGGGGTAGTTGCGATTGTGCACATCCGGATGATCTGGATATTACAGTTACTATGAATTGAAATACCTGGGCATTGTCATTGGCTCATTGCTAAGAATTATGATTTATCTGTTCGGATCACATCCTCTGTAGGACATTGTCATTCCAGGAATTGTAATGCGCTAGGTTCAAATATAAGTTGGAAATCACATGATCATGATAGAAAATGGTCCAATCACTGATCTGGACCATCCATTGCCCATCAATGTTAAAAAAATCACTCGTCTGATGATCCTCAATAGCTATGCAAATGAACAACTCATATTGGCATTTCTACAAACAGTATAATCATTGATCTAGACCATACACCATGTGGGTTCCACCCTCAATCTTCCCTCACTATAAAAAAATCACATTTGTCAAATGATCCTCCATTCAATGTATAGGGAAATGAACAGACCATATCGATCAATATTTACTGTCCATTTTCCTAAACGAGATGATTAGGAAAATGGTCTGATCATTGACTTAGGCCATCCATCAAGTGGGTGCCACCCTTGACTGCCCATCCCTCTCAAAAAATACTTTTGTTGGATAATCATAACCATCCATCCAATGCCTAGGAAAATTAACACTCCATAGTCCACACTTACCTATGCTACGTGAAAAGAGTGCGCACTTTTAGTTAAATGACAGTCCTGTGAGTGCACTCTAGTGTAGTAAAAGCGGGAGCCTTGACAAGTGTGTGCGCATTGATTGTGATCTTTGACACACACCCATCTACAACATATGTGGGCCCACCTTAAGCAATGGTAACCATCAAACATTCGCAGCCCTCATCATCAGATCCTAACCATTTGATCAATGCCTTGGAAACACATGGTTAAAATTGAATGGCCACAATGGTTTGCCACACATACACCGTTAACTCAGGTACAATCATCATTTTGATGAGAATTTTAAGGCCCAGTCCATTCATGGCTGCAAATATCAGAAAAATGGACACAATCTCCAAAAAAAAATGGGTCTCACTAGTTGGAACTGAAAGCCCAAATACATGTGGAAAGCATTGTGCCAAGCATCCTACACCACAGAAGGCAAGGGAAGATCTCTCCACCCAACACATGGCAATGTGATGTATCAATTGGGTCCACCCATATACTGACACCAGGATGGAAGTGTTATGTTTTTAAAGAAACCACAACACAATCATATCCATTCTTTTTTTCTACAGTTTATCCCAACGCATGCTTTACCATTAACAGTTTTTCCACCGTCACTTCGATGGCAACAAATCAAATGAACAGGATTGGCAGACGAGTGTGGTTTCCAAGACAGTAAAACTCCATGCAAGGGACATGCATATGGGCAGACCCGATTTTCACATGCATGCCTAATGTGAACTCCCCTTTGGCACATGCAACACCCTCCTCGTCATACTACAAATGGTCTAATCATTGATCTAGAACATCCGACATTTGGGTCCCGCTTTGATTGCTCATATGCTTAGAAAATCACTTTAGTCAAATAATCATACTCTTACAATTAATGCTTAAGGAAATGGACGGTCCATATTGATGATACTAAAAAAGATCTGTTCATTGATCTGTACCATCCATCATGTAGGTCCCACCCTTGACTGCCCATCATTCTTAAAATAATCAACTTTGGTCAGATGAACCTAACTGTCCAATCAATGCCTTGAGAAATGCACGGTCTATATTGATCATGTTCCAAACAGTTTGATCATTGATCTATATCGCCCATCATGCAGTCCCCAACTTTGTTTGCCAATCCCTATCAAAAAAATTGTGATCAGGTGTAGTCGTCCAATCAATAGCAAGGGAAATGGAATATCTACATTGACCTTACTACAAACAATGCCATCGATGATTTACACTCCGATCATGTGAGTGCCACCTTTGTGATGCAGGCACACGGCCCACCTGGGCCCACAACCCACCACAGGGCCAACATGTTCTAATTTTGGACTGTTTATTTATAGATTTTGGGCCTAGATATCAATATTTGCAATTTACTAGTGAAAAATATGGAGGCTGCTTTAAAGATGTGATTGAAGATATAGGGAGAGATGCGATTCAAGATATAAGGAAAAATTTGAAGATGTGATTGAAAATTTGGAGGATTATTTTCTAGATTTGCTTTTACTATTATTGGGTTTTACTACATTGATTTGAAATCAATTACAATTGATTTTAAATCAATTATGATTGGTTTTAAATCAATCTCTTAACTGGGGGGATTCTCATTGAAGATTCATTTAGGGTCTATAAAAAGGGAGGTGGTGTAGGAGGCAGGCATTCCAAAATTTTCCATGTGTAAGTTTTTTCTAAGTATTGTAAGAGAGGATGTTTGAAATCAATAAAGTTCCCTACCTCTCTACTCAAATATTCTTATGAGTGTAATTCTTGTCCACTTCTCTATGATTCGGGTGTTGATATCATTGACTCGATAACCAAATTGCACCATTTTGGTATCAATGCGGGTGATTGTTGAGAAACTGTCAACTCTACATTATCTCCTAATAGCTTCGAAGGGGGTGACGCAAGAAGAGTTTGTGCAAATTATCCAATTCATCCACACACTCGTAGAGCAAGTAGATGAACTCACACATGCAACAGGCAATCTCACTAATCAAGTGGAGTTGCAGCATAGAGGGAATTCGAAGACTGAAGTTGGAGCACGTAGACAAGTAGCAAAAGGTCCCCACCAAGGTCACAACAACCGGCCTCGACTATTAAAGATACCAATGATCAGATCTTTCGATTGTTGAAATGTAACAAAGAACCCGTAATTAAAGTAGAAATTCCAAAAACAACAAAGAAATATGGGGAGTCAAATGAAAAGTTGACATCTGAAGTGAATGATGCATTAATGTTAAACCTACATTTGAATTCACTAATGGATCAATTGATGGATTCACTAAGGGGCCGTTTGGATGGGAGTAAATGAAGGTAAATGGTATTTGAGGTGTATTTAGATGGTAGTAAATGCATGGAAATGAAATGAAATGAAATGTGAGTAAATGGACATATAAATGAAATCCTTTCTACGAGAGAGGATTTGGAAGTAAATGGGGTGAAATGCCTTTTTGAGCTCCCATGGAGAGTCGCACGATTAAACAAAGGTGGCACCACCACGCACATGTCCACCATACACATGGCATGATACTCCAAAACAATTCAATTACCAGCTACATCACAAAAATCACACCAATAGAATGACCCAAATCATCCAAAGATTGGCCATCTAAATGGATAGTTAAAAAGCATTGACAAGTTTATAGCCCACCCGAGGATCAAGATTTTCTTATTTTGGCTGAAGTATATATTTCAATGGGCTTGTTACAACCAATCTGTTAAATATCACATATGTACACTAATTTGGGATATCACTTGTGTTCTTGCGAATATATTGAAATTTTCCAATGCCTTCCAATTTCTCCCATTTACTCCCATCCAAACAGAATATTTGGATTTCAAATGTGTGTCATTTACTCCCATCCAAACACAACTAAATAAGCCATTTACTCCCAATTCCATTTCTCATTTACCTCCATTTAAAAGCTCCCAATCGAGCCCTAATAATGGTAGTCCCATCAATAGACATGCAAATAGGTCTCAATACTCAAATTGAAGCACATTTGCAAAAGATGACTACAGCGCAAAAAACAAGGCAAATGTTTTAGGATCTACGAAGAAATTTAAAGTTACAAGAAACTAGTTGGCACCAACAAAAGTGCAAGCGAAAGAGACATCATCTATAGTGGACTCCAACGAAGGTTTATGCCGAGCCAATGCTAAGGGTTACACCACTAGCTTTCACCAAAGAAGACAGATTCGTCATAGAGGTAGTATAAGTCAAAAGATTGAGATTGGTTTCCATCTCAAGAGCAAGTTCTCGCAAAGCTGGGAAGAATTGATACAAGCACACGACCCACCTAGGCCCACAACCCACCGCAAAGCCCAATATGTGCTGATTTTGAACTATTTATTTAAAGATCTGGGGCTACACATAAAGATTTGCAATGTACTATTTATGAAAAATATGGTTTAAAGATGCGATTGAAGATACATGGACTAATTTGACGATGTGATTGAAATTTAGGAGGATTATTTCCTAGATTTGCTTTTACTATTATTAAGTTTTTTTTCTTTTTTCTTTTTTTGGAAGGATGATGAAAATTTATTAAAAAATATGCAAGAAGCAAGGAAAGAATACAAAATGGCCAAAAAACGAAGAGGCAAACACGAAGCTTCTATCCTATACAAGAAGTGGATTTCCATTCTGAAATCCACACTTTAAACACCTCCACGATAGCCCCAATCAGTTGAGCTGAATCCGGAAAATGTCAGCTATTCCTTTCACCCCAAATCGCCCGCCAAATAGCCGGAAGCGTCAGAAGCCAACTAGCCCAGTTGTGCCTCCCCCCAGATCCCCCGTGCCAAGCCCACAGGAGGTCTGTAACCGATCCCGGCATTATCCAACACTCCCCAAATTCCGATATGAAGAACTATTATTAAGCTTTTACTATCTTAAGTATATTAGATTGATTTGAAATCAATCTCTTAGTTGGAGGGATTCTCATTAAATATTCGTTTAGGGTTTATAAAAGGAAGGGTGGTGTAGAAGGTAGGCATTCTAATATTTTCTACATGTGAATTTTTCTTAAGTATTGTAAGAGAAGAAATCTGATATCAATAAAATTCTCTCCCTCTCCACTCAAATATTCTTATCGGCGGTGTTTTAAATAGCATGTAGCGAATAGCGTGGCACTTGGCCCTTTATAGCATGTAGCGTAAGCTACACAATCCTTAATACTTTTTAATTAAAATAATAGAAAATATAATAAATTTTAAAAAATGCATAATTTCTATGAGTTCTTCAATACAAATCTAGATCATCAAACACTTATTTCCATGCAATATCTCTCTCTCTCTCTCTCTCTCTCTCTCTCTCTCTCTCTCTCTCTCTCTCTCTCTCTCTCTCTCTCTCTCTCTCTCTCTCTCTCTTTAGACATATCTAAGTGTGACTTCTTCTTTTTTTATTTATTGAAACATCTCAAATCCATGATATAGACCACAATTTGGATGGTCTAGATTGATATAAGTGCTTTATCCATGATATGGACCACAATTTGGATGATCCGGATTAGTTTAATGTAGTGACATGTGTCATAGGTATAAGTCATCACCATTTTAAAGTAGATGTTAAACTAACATAGAAAAAACACTTAAAAATGAGATTTCAGGTTGCTTACGCTATCTACACTACAGTGCATGTAGCGTACGCCACATGCCCTGTAGCTTACACTACCTGGGAGTTACACTACGTAGTGTTTTCGCTACGCTACGTTATAGCGCTATTGAAAACACTGCATGTTGGTGTACTCTTGTCCATTCATTTCCAATCTGGGTGTTGAGATCTCATTGATTCGATGACCGGGTTGCACCACTTTGATTGCCCATTCCTCTTAGGAGGGAGCAACCGGAAGTGGAAATATGAAAATCCTAGGTTTTCTTTGGGCATTGTGATCGTAGTATCAAAGCCAACTAACTCAACTCGAAACTCGGCCAAGTCAACTCAAATTAACAAGATTTCAAGCCGAGCCACTAGGAAACCCGATCTTGTGTGCAACTTGATCCTAGCTCAAGAAGTTAGCTTGACGCAACTCGCAATGACTTGAACCAATTCACTCAATTAGACATAGTTTGATTATTAGTAAAATGTGAAAGGAGAGGGAGGGAATCGAACTCTCAACCTTTGCTACGAACACTTAACTGTTGAGCTATTGAATGCATCGGTATTAAATTCTCTAGTATATCTTTTATCCTATTTCAAGCTATTTTAAACATCTATTGCTATCCCTCAAATTTAAATTTAAAATTGTTAAATATAACAAGTCGAGCCATGTTGAGTCTTCAAGTCGATCCAACCTAGCTAAACATCGAGTCAGGTCGAGTTTTTGGGTTTTCAAACTATGATTGTGATTCCTTAATTCTATGGGTTTTCGAGATCCCCATCAGGCATTTTGAACATTTAGGTATTCCATCGTCCAGCAGCCCAAACATAAAAAGTTGCAACTCAAGTGGAGATTGGGATTCCCGAGAATACTAATGCCCCCAATTCAAACAGCCCCTAATTGTCCATTTATCTTCTATCATCTTCCATGACTACAACCCTATCAGTTTGACCCACCATTAATCTAGTTTGGCTAGCAATTGACAAAGGTTGACTTTGACCCAAGGTGGACCGTAATGGCCACTAAGGGGCCATAACAGCTGTTACGCAATGGTAACAGTGGCAACCGTACGCATTACAGGATCGAACATCGTAACGGCCGTTACGCAATGGCAACAGTGGCAACCGTACGCATTACGGGGTCGAGCATCGTAACAGCCGTTATGGAAAAAAAAAAATTAAAGACCCATAACGGAGCTGATACAGTTTTTTCATTTTAAAAAAATGTCATGACAGCCGTTATAGCTCATATTGTAAGGGTAATGGTGGCAGCTGTTACAACCACCGTTACCATTACAGAATGCCTAGCTTATACCTCTTAGCTCACCATCAAGGCCAGACCATCCTAATTATGCCCGACAGTGACCAAACAAGACTTACCGGTTTCAATTGACTTGTCAGCTTTTTTTGTCATTTCCAGCTTCATGATGGATATAAAATATGAGTCGTTTTAGGAAGAGAAGTTATGTAAAACTAGCAAACCTATAGTTACACAAAGCATGAAGCGAAGCAACAACATATTCAGGTGGGGAGCACAATGCTTCTGTTTCAAAATGTTAGCAGGAATAAACAGTATAAAGAGGAAGTGTAAGGAAGAGCGCAAATCCAAAGCAGGAACTGCACCTTTTTTTCTTTTTCTTTTTTTTACACACGCACACACACCCCACACACTCACACTAGTGGAATTTCACCACCTATGGGTACTCGAACCCTTGACCGGGAGTTAAAACTCCTGGGAGTCTACCACCCGAGCAAGAGTAAGGACCTGCAGGAACTGCACCTGGTTGGAAGGATCTGGTAGCTAAGCCACAAACCTATGAGGGGAGATCCTGGGCTGGCATCACACGGATGAACTAATTCCAGCCTTCTTAACCAAAATGCAATCCACCATGCATACATAATATGTCCGGTAATAAAGGTTGCAACTTGCAATACATCATGTTGTAATATAGTCTGCCAATGCAGCACGTTGCAATATAGTAAAGGTTCTAATACAGCAAGGTGCAATATACCATGCCAATACAGCACGTCCTGGACTTTGTAACATCAAGCACATGATCCATGACTTTGGCAGCTATCACTTTTGGTTTCTAAGTTTACTATATGATGGTTTAGTATGTCACTGGGAGTAAAAAAGACCTAGGTGTTATGAATTTATTTATTTTTTTAAAGGATACCTAGGTGTTGTGAATAAAGGTTGCTAATTCATGCTTATTGGATAACGGTATCATATGCACTAGCTTTACATGAGAATAGAAAAAATTAATCAAACAACTATATTATTAAGTTTACGTGCTAAAAAAAGAATGCCATGACAGATAACAAAAGAAAATTTAATGGTACAAAAATCAAACAGTCGCTCATAAAAGATGTGATGAAACTTAGAGCATAAAAACTGCAATTGGAAAGATTCTGACCTCATTGTCACTGTCATCAATAGTGAGGAAGATAGCTTGCTCAAATTCCCTGTACGCTTCCCAGATCTTACTGCCATTAACGATATGTACTCCAGCAGCAGTAAGGGCGCACTCAAATAAATCCCTCATCTTCAAGATACCATCTGGTGCCAATTGGGCCACGGATTGATCATGCTCTTGTACAAAATTTATATAATCACACCATAAAGGCACTGACTGCAGAGAAATTACTACAAAAAGGTTACTTTCAAAGCATTACATTACATTGAAGTTAACATAAATGAACTTCGTATCTTAAGGACCATCCAAACCCACCAAATACTCTTGAACACCTTGCTCATAAAGCTTCTCAGTTGCAGCAAGAGATTCAGATCTGTAGAATAACAAAAAACAACCACCAAAAATCTATAAATGAACAATTAGGCATAGTAGAGCAATGGCACAAGTCTTCTAGATAGACTAAATAATCTGTCTGTGAATATGAAATAAATCCACTGGTGACGCAAACATATATTCAGCGTCTTATCTGCATGCACGCACGCGTGTCTTATCTGCACGCGCGCGCACAAAATAAAAATAAAAACAAAAACTGCTATGACAATCACTTGAAAAAAGGACACTCTTAAGGAGAATATTATCAGTGCCTTTCAAAAAAAAAGAAAAAGAGCAGACTATTAGTTCTCAGTAAAACAAGGTTCTAACAGTAAGCAACAGCTTAACGGAATAAGCTGAGAAACTTTTCTCCAAGGAAAAACTCCATCAATGTCTATAAAAATAGAGGAATACAATCAAGCAAGCACATAAACTAAGGCCTCGTTTGGCAACGTGGATTTGGAATACTCGGATTATAAATCCCCTGGATTTGAAATACCCCGGATTTGGAATCCTCCAGTTGTGTTTGGCACCCTGGATTCAGAATCCCATGTAATCCAAAAGTAGTTATGCACAGTATATTTACAGGGGTTTGAATTTAATTATTAAATCAACTTTAATATCCCTACTTAGTGTATATATGTCATGTTTGACACAATGATTGTAATAAGCCTGTTGAAATATATACTTTGGCCGAAAATGATAAAATTCCAAGTCTCGGATGGGCCACAAGCATATGATCACAACCAAGTGACTAGCCAACGATTTTTAACCGTTGATTTACATGGACAATGTTTGGACTGCACAGATCATCTTATTGAAGTAATTTTACTGATGCAGTTGATCATCTGATTGTTTTGGGATATCATCAGTGGGCCACATGCCTAATAGATTAGTAGCCTAGTGACACACATGTTACGCATGCGACTCATGGGAGGATTTTAGATGAAATCGTAGCTTCCAGTTTGGATTTCAAACCCTCACTTTGATGGGATTTGAAATCCCCAGTTACTTTATGGTGCCAAACGACCCCTGAAAGGGAATTAGGTCCAGATGGATCACCTCTTCTCAGGTTTTCCAACATTCCAATTCTTGTATGATTAGTTACATACAAATCTTTTATTAGAATGGGCATGTTTTGGTGCATTGATTCTTACATGACACCTAAACACTAAGTGCTCTAACCCCATAGCACATTTAGATATCCCATACTGAAATTATGCATCCAGTTCAAGTGATTCTTGAGAGTATTTGGAGTAGCTTTTAATGCTCGCTTCTTTGAATAAAAGATGTACCAGGGAGGCAAGAACCAACATGACACTGCTGTATACAATGGTCTCTCCGAAACTGGATCCAAATTCTAACTTTGTAGCTCATTACATGCCTCAATTTTTTACCGATTTTACAATAATAGTAATAATAATAATAATAAGGTGATTAGGGATGCAACTTGGGTCGGGCTCAACCAAAACAAGAGTGGCCCAACCTGATATTTTAGCCGGGTTCAGTTGGGCTGGGTTGTGGCCGGTTGAGTTGGATTAGGTAGAGGTTGGATCGGGATAATGATGGAAGTCCTCGACCTAACCCAAGGTCAGGTTGGGCTCATGTTGAGGCCTCAGGCAAGCCAAACCCAACCCTATATTACAAGCATAGTTATATTTAACGTATGTATAGTGAAAGATCTAAATTACTAATATACTATAAGATACTAAACTGTGGCCCAACCTGACCCAACCCAAGATGGGTTAGGATTGAGGATATAGTGCATCAAATTGGAATTGGGTTGGGGAGCTCGGGGTGTGCCAGTCATGGGTTAACCCAACTGGATATCTGTTTTGGGCTCAAGTTGACACTCAACCCGACCAGAACCCCCAAAGTTGCACCCCTAAAGGTGACAGGGAAAACAGTAACTCAGAATAAATTGAGGCCTTCTAACCAACTTCCACCTTAAAAGTTAATGCTGATATTTGTAAGGGTCAAGACATAAGGCTCGCTACTTATCAGGGAAAAAAAAAAAAAAAGGCCACTAGCTACAACTTGACAGTTTTAATCCAAATTACCAATGGAAATACAAGATAATTCGTGGAAATTGGAAACCATCTCATGACCAGATGCTGCATTTGGATGTGAGAGTAAATTGAATTTTGAATTTTTTAAATGGCATCTGAATTGCTAAAATTCAGTTTAATCAAGAGGAGATGACAAACATAATGATTTTTCCATGTATTATAATGCGAAAGTAGACATTGGATTAGAGTTGCTTCCTTTTTACGTCCAACTTGAAATTAGCGCGATTGCAATTGTGAGCCCAGAGCCTCGATATCAATGATAAGGAAAGCACAATTTGGATATGTCCACCTCAAAAGTGCAACAATCGTAATTCAATTTGATGATGCATCCAAGTCGTTACATGAAATGCACATTAATTCCTGGTCATGCGGATTGAATTACCCAGTACTTAGTGAAGCTTCGTCCTTTGCCCACTCCTGCCACATCGTAGGACTCAAAGGAAACAATGCATTCATTGATTCCCTCGCCTGCCGTAGCTTTTCAATATGCCCCAGTTTCCTCAAAGATCTTATGTACTGAAAATGACAGATGAAATGCAATTCACTACAAACAATTGCAGTAATACTTCTAGAAAAAAATGAGGTCGCTGGTATCCTATAAGGCAATAAAACATTGAGCGAGTAGAAAATTCCTCGAAGAGAAATGATCAGATGCAGAGCCTGTATCATGAGTAATGATACAGCCAATGTTTTCCTACCAACATGTCACGTGTGTAGAAAATCCAATCTGTGCAGATATCGGCGGCACCAGACACTGAATGGGCCACAACAGCACACTCAATCAAACCACTGGCTATCCACTGATTTTGATGCTGTGTCCCGACCAATGAAGATAAGCCTGATTTTCATTTCAGACGGATTGGATATTTTACGAGTATGACATGTTGGCACGAAAAGAGTGGACGTATCATAATTTATGATGCAGCCGCTGCATCTGATCATTTCTGTTCCTCAAATCTCATTCTTTTTCGAGAGCCGCGGACAAAAACGAATGAGCAGAAATACAGATATTAGTGACCGGTATTACCTGAACATGAGCATCGTAGCTCAGCGGGTTCTCTGCGAGCTCTTTCTCTATGGTTTCCAGCTTCAGCTCTTCGTCTTCATCCTCTTCCGAGTCGGATTCAGATGAAGAAGAACTAGGGTTTTGCGTTGCTTGCTTAGCGTCACCTCCGTTGTTTGCACCGTCTAGGGTTTCCACCTCCATTTCTACGGCTTCCGCCATTGAAGCTTCTTCGCCGTTAGAGCTCGTTTACTCTCTCTCTCTCTCTCTCTACGCGCGCGGGAACAGGTGCGAGGGTTTCTCTTTTTCTACTTTCTCGCTTTCTCGCCTGTAGGGGGAGCGGTTTTTGGGCGGGTACTAGGTGGACGCGGATTGCGTCCTACCCCCGCCCGGACGGTAATCCGTCCGGGCAGGGCTCTGTGGGGCCCACCGTGATGTAAGTATTTTGTCCACACCGTTAATTATTTTTATATGATTATTTTAAGATATGAGCCAAAAATTGAGTTAGGTTCAGAGCTTAAGTGGACCACAAATTGTGGATTAAACTACCACCATTAAAAACTTCCTGGGAGCTGGAGAAGTGTCGGATCAAGATGAAATTTGTGTTTTTTACTTCATCCAAGTCTGCATGACCTTATTAATAGGTTGAGTGGTAAAAAAACATCACGGTGGCTCTTAGAAATGTTTCAACGGTAGGTGTCATTATCACTGCAGCTTCCTTTGATGTGGTCCTGTGGTCCACTGGATCTGTTTATCTGCTTCATTTTTTGGCTCATATCTTAATATTATCATATGAAAACAATTAACGGTGTGGACAAAATACTTACATCACGGTGGGTCCCACAGAGCCCTGCCCGGACGGATTACCGTCCGGGTGGGGGTAGGACGCAATCCGCGTCCGTACTAGGTACTACCCCGCCTGTTCGGAGCTCGGGACAGGCGGAGGCTCTGATGGGGGGAACGGATTGGCTACTCCCCTTGACACCAGCCATTGGCTGGTGGTCGGTGCTCTGTGGGGCCCACCATGATGTATGTGTATCATCCATGCCGCCCATCTATTTTTATATATCATTTTATGATACGATTAAAAAAATGAATTATATCTCAATCTCAAGTGGACCACATTACAGGAAACAGTGTCGAATGAATTTTGACCATTAAAAACGTTTTGGGGCCATAAAAGTTTTGGATCAAGCTGATATTTATTTTTTCCTTTCAACTGGGTCTTTATGACCAAATCAACAGATTGGATGTCAAATAAACAGTACAGTGGGCCTTAGGAGGACTTTAATTGTGAATATTCATTCATTATTTTTGTCCTGTGGTGTGGCCCACCTAAGATTTATATCCTGTCATTTTTTGTATCAAGCCCTAAAATGATCTATTAAAATGGATGAACGGAATGGATGAAACACGTACATCATGGTGGGGCCCACAGAGCACCGACCACCAGCCACGGGGCTGGTGTCAGGGGGAGTAGCCAATCTGTTCCCTCTGAGGGGCCACCTTCATGTTTAAATTCTATCCGCACTGTCCATTCATTTTTATATATAATTTTAAATTATAAGCCCAAAAATAGAAAATATCAAATGCCCAAATTGACCACACAGCGGTGATTAAATTCACACCGTTGGAAAATTCTTGGAGACCACAGAAGTTTTGGATCAAGGTGATATTTGTTTTCTCAAATCATCACATGACCGTATCAACAAGTTTAATGGCAAATAAAAAACACAAGAGGACCCTAAAAGGTAATGATGGTGTTGTCAGTGGATCGTCTTAAGATCCACGGGATTGCTACATCACGGGCCCACGGGATCAGATCACGCAGCCGGCCAATCCCGGGATTTAACTTCCAATCCCTTCCAATACCATCGAATCCCTTCCAATCTGCCCAGCCAAACGGGCCATAAGAAGGTTTCAATAGTGGGCATCCTTAGCACCGCTGCTTCATGTAGTGTGGTCTATTTGTGCCTTTGATCAGTTTCATTTTTGGTCCAATACTTTAAAATGATATGAAAAAAATGAATGGACGATGTAGATAGAATTCAAACATCACGGTTGCCCCTCAGTGGCCCTCGGAGCCTCTGCCTGTCCCCAACTCTGAACAGGCAAGGGTAGTACTTGTTGATGTCAGAATCTAGATCACCCTCCACTCCTCAGATGGACCCTCATCCTGCACAAAAGGTGAGCAAAGGAGACCCTTGCTAGGCCGGGGGACCCTCCGATGCCTAAGTCAAGTCAAGGGAATCGGGATCTAGATTAAAAGGTAGAGGGAGAGTGTCAGATGTTGCGTACCTGTAGCAATGGCGTCTTCGTGTATTTGTACCTGACTGTATGATGATCCACGTCCGTTAATCACGGCACGATTCCCTCAATCAGGGAGATTTTAAGATCATGGAGATACTGTACGCAATATAAGGATCACATAATACGATAAGCGCATCATGCGTATCTGCGAGCGACATTACCGCCCACGTCTTCTTATAACAGTTTCTAAGTTCAGCTCAAGGAGCGTCTGCCTCCGCCTCGGAGTATACAGTTGGCTTGGACCGTCCCGTAGGTAGGTTTCCGACTGGCAGAAGATATAGGCCTTTATTTAAACTTTGTCCATTCTAATGATCTGGGTCGAGCGGTCGGTTATCCCTCTGATCGAATTAACATGCCGGGGTGCCTCGGAATTATGAGTGGCTCGGATCTTTATGTAACAGAAGCCCCCTACTCTTTGAAGTCTGCTAAGGGCTCGGAGAGTAATTATACGGGAGGTCGTTTTGCCCGCTCTCAAGCGCGCCAGATTTCATTTTGAATGTTTCCCGCATACGGGTCTATGCGCAGCAGACGCGTGGTGACGGTTAAGATTTCGAATCGTCGTCCACTTATGGGCTACTGCCACGTATACCCAGGGTAGTGCCTTGGATGGAATTTTTCCTTATTCGGGCGTCGTTTCGTTTATCCAAAACTCGCCGCTTGGTGTCAGGTGTGTACTGCCTGATAGACTTCGAGCCAATGGGATGGGGCCACGTCTGCTCCGGGGTCGGCTCATGACGATTTGACAGCGGTCATGATTATTGGTCATTAATGCGAAGATTCAGTGAGGTTTATATAAACCCTCGTTCGACAATTTCAATCTATTTCTATTGGCTTTGTTTGAGCGGATACCGGAAGAGGCGATTCCGGCTATTCAGGGTTTTCCGTTAGGCGATTTCCGGTGAACGTCTGGTGAGTCTCCTTGTGCCTCTTCTCATTTCTTTCTTTTCTTTAGATGTCGTCCGACCTGGAGACCGTGTGGGACTACGGTGATGACCCCGAGTCAGAGAGTTCCGACAATGGGGAGGGGCCTCTGAAAGTCCCTTTGAAGCTGTGTCTTTACATCCTCCGCCTCAGAAGCGGAAGGCAACTGGTGCTCAGACTCGCGGAGCTGGTAGAAAGAAATCTACCCGAGCCCCCAGACCACAACCACGGAGGCCACTGAGGTGCCAGCGAGCGGGAGGGCCTCGGAGATAGTCCCTTGAGGCTCTGTTCTGTCGGAGTCTCAAATAAAGTGGATCCGCACAGAGTTTCAAATCCCAGCCTTCGTACGGATCAGAGCTCCTGGGCCCCTCGAAACTGTTGGCACGCCTGCTAAGGGAGAAATTGCTATTTTTCTTTGCGCACTGCAATGTGGGGTCCGACTTCCCCTACACCCATTCATTCGGACTATGATGGCCTACCTGGGCTTAGCTCCCGGGCAATTAACCCCCAATGCTTGGAGGGTGCTCATTTCAGCCTTCATCATCTGGAGGCAAGTCGGAAATTCAGAACTTACCCCAGCGGAGTTGATGAGCCTGTATCTGGTCAAGCACGACAGCAATGAACCATGGTACTACTTCGCGACCCGAGGCAGCAAGGGGTCGAGGCTGGTTATGAATCTTCCGTCGTCCAACAAAGATTGGAAGAATAAGTGATTCTGGGCCGCGGGAGAATGGGAGGCGCCTATGGCCGAAGTCGGGACTCTGTCAATTTGGGTTCCGACTCGATTTAGTAAACCAGGTCGGACCAATTAATTCTCTTCGTCTTTTTATTTTCCTTTATTACTTTGGCTGGACTGATGCCTTTATTCTTTTTGTAGATTTTCCAAGGGGTAGACCTCTCCTTGACTCGGCTCAGAAGAACCGCGTTGCCAAGGCTATAGCACGATCGGGAGAGCTTCGCTCCTGGTTGGATCTGATCACCGCCAACAACCTTCATTGGTCAGGGCCGTGCACATCTCAACCTCTTTTGACGTCTTTCAGTAAGTTCTCCTGCTCCTTTGGTAGAATTAGGCGGGCTTGCGTAGCCACTGATTTGTCGTTCTTTATGCAGGCATGGCCGAGGCGTCCGGTTCTCGGAAGAAGAGGGTGGCCCTGACAGCGGAGGAGTTGTTGAGGTCCGTGACTCGGATGAAGACAATTGTTCTGTAACAGCCCAGATTTTTCCCAACCTGGGATTAGACGTCCTTAGGCAATGGGTTGTTCCTAACGCCGTATTAACTCGGCAGAACTGAATCCCACAGTCTAAAATCGCTTCTGAACCCATTTCCTTCACAAATCCCACCCTTCACCACCTTATTCTCTCAAAATTTTCTAAGCACTTTCATCCTAGACACTATCCTAAACTAGCTAAGTAGTATAACTTGGATCACTTTATATACAAACTAAAAAGGACTAAGTGCCACCTCAGACAGAAATCATACAAGACTAAATCCTTTAGAAATTAGGCGAGAATTAGCCAGTGTTAAACTAAAGTACCTGTGAAATTAGCACCAATTACTTTAAATACGATCTGCAAGACCCAAAACTTGTAGAATCATTGACACTAGGGTACCCTAAAATCTAGGATCAATCTCATTACCCGGCTGCTCTCGAGAGCATCTCGAAACTCCGTATCAGATCTGGACCGCACGTCGGAAGTCCGATTAACACGAAGTTAAGGAATTAGGACCGTCTTGTTGGGCTTGACAACCATCTCGGAAATCAAATCCAAACAGTGTCCCATGGCTGTTCGCTTGAGTCCGGAGCGAGAGTGTGTGAAAACACTTTTTTCTTTACAAAATAAATATCTTGAATAGTAATCTGACACGTGTTGCTTGCGGATTAGTTTTAAGCAACCAAACCTTCAGAATCAGACCAAATTACACCCTCGGATCAGGAGAAATTTCATACACATTTACATGTACTAGGAATCTCCGATCGAGATCCGCTGACCGTTGAACTGAAACTGGTCCGCCACGCGTGATCTGGAATCCCGACCGAAACGAAAAGTTAATAGTACGTAGATCCAGTGTTAGTGAGCTTAAGTCCGACCTTTGGCTCAAGGAGGCCCGCCAGAAGTCCTCTGTTGAGCTAAAACAGGTCCGTTTTGGTTATAACCTAAGTATACTTTGACCTGGAGTCTATTTCGGTGAATTTTTAGGCTATATAAGGACCTTAAACCCTCTCTCATTGCAGCCATACGAATCTGAGAGAAACCCTAGAGAGAGAAGAGAGAAAAGAGAGAAAGCGTGGGAGCAGCGGGAGATTCTCCCTGTCACTCTTCCCTGCCACTCCACGAGCTCCACCACTCCGTTCTAATCATTTTTTCGGCGATTCCAGCTTCGTTTCTAGGTAAGAAACCCTAACCCTAATCTGATTTGGGGCTTAGGTGGTTGTAGGTTATGAAATAGCTAACCTATTTTGTTATATAGGTCGCCAAACTGCCGAATACGAAGGCTTAGCAAATCTAGCTGATTTGTTACGATTCTACGATAAAAGGTGCGGACTTTAGGTGTATAGGTTATGGTTTTCAACCTTTCAATGTCAGATAATGATAGATTCATGATCTGCATGCAATTGCACATGTACAAAGTGCTGTCTGTTTTCTGTTTCGATTAAAGATGTAGATTATGGAATTTTACATATTCTAGGTATTCGTAGAAAATACCGTATACGTATAAATTTTGAAAATGTGTTTGACATGATTATTTGTTGTATGAATATACGATGTATGGATAAAATACTTATTTGGCGAAAGGATTCGCCCAAATACATGTTTTACTAATATACACTATGTATGTAGAAATACTGTATTGTAGAAAGTACCGTATACATATATATTTTAGAGATGTGGTTGCCATGATTATTTGTTGTATAAATATATTATATATGCGTAAAATACTTGCTTGGCGAAAGGATGGCCCTAATACATGTTTTGCTAACATACACCATGTATGTTGTAATAGTGTATTATAAGTGTTTGTGAAAATGGTTGAATGAGTATAAAATTCTCATTCGTGCTCGCCATGACTAATTGTCATGGATATATGATTGTTGTATTGGCGATACCCTTTTGACGAAAGGATTTGCCCTAAATCACGCCACGGCCAATATACACTATATATGCTAAAATGTGTGGCCCAAGTGTTTGTGGAAATGACTGAATGAATATGAAACTTGGATTCCTACTTTCCATGACTATCCCTCATGGGTGTACGCGTGTTATGATTGGGGCAACTCCCTAGTGAAAGGATTTGGCCTAATGCCTATGTGATCAGCATATATCACGTATGTTGATGTATGTCTTTTGAAGTGTTATTGAAATGTCTGAATGAGTAGTAGTTAGCAAATTGTAATGTATAAGGGTGTTGAGATATGATTCTCAACTTCTTTTAACTATGTGTATGTTTTCCTTGGATAGTTGTGTGAATAGGAATTGAATATGTACAAACTCATGCTTGTGTTGTGCTTTATAACATGCTCAACTGCTTTTATGGTTTTATTTATGTGATGCATATGTTTAAATTCATGTTACGTTGTATGATCCGTCATGGGTGATGGGGGAGTGGAGCAACGAATGCGTGCAACAGCCCTGGCGGCCCTAAACGGATAATACCGGACCTTGATTGTATGAGTTGAATCTTGATTCACTACTGCTTTATCTATCTGCAATTAATTGTGTTTGGGGATATGATTATAGTCCAGACAATCGGTACCAGAGTTGAATTCGTGGCTGTGATTCATTTGCCACGTGAGATGTGTTCGACGAACTCGAGCCGTACTTCGGTTGTCGATAGTGGTTGGCCACACGGAGTGCTCATGCGCTTCATATCGTTCAACTTGATGTGCGCTCGAGCTAGCCGAGCTCGTCAAGTAACCCGATCTATCCTATGTATGTTCACCATGTTTGGACGCCTTTGCTTGAACCTAGGGTACCAAACTTACCAGTGGAATCCCTTTTAACCATGGTACCTTGATCCGCTAAGACTCATGAGCCAGGCATGGTGGTATGGGACACCGTGGTCGAGCTGTCGGCCTACGATGGGGCCACGTGCCTCCCCGTAGTGACCAGTGAGCAACCAAACTCGTGAGCCGATTATGGTGGTATGGGACACTATATTCGTGTTGTTGGCCTACATTGATAAGGTGATGGGGGAGTGGTGCAAAGAATGCGAGCAATAGCCCTGGCAGCCCTTTGTAGTGACCTCGAGCATACTCTGGAATCGCGGTGAGCCTTAGAGTTTTGCCATGGTGTATGGAGTATGAACTAGGCCTGTTTCTATATAGTGATGAATCGTTAAAAAGGTGATGGGGGAGTGGTGTAACCTTTGTGCGTAACAGCCCTGGCAGCCTTTGCAGTGACCTAAAAAATACACCATTGTCTGAGATTAACTAGGACTGATGACCCTAGAATGGATCATGTTTGGGAATGATACAAGGGAGGTACCTTAGTTTCTCAATCCTACTGTTTGAAGTGGGCTAATAATAACTCAGAAATCATGCTCATCATGCATTGCATGTGCCTGGAAGATGTGGAGCACTGAGGGATGAAAGCATGCCGCGAACGTGAGATGGTGTCGCACGAGGGAGGGTGTGGTGAGGGCATACATCATGACTACATTCATACTTGCATTAATAAGAGTAGTTAAGAGTGTTTGATTTTACTGCTTTATCAGTACTGCTTGATTAAATTGATAACATGTTAACCTATGCTTTATTGTTCCACTGAGTTGATCACTCACTCCCACGTTACGGGACGGTGTTTCGAACACCCACCAGACTTTGTCTGATTGCAGATGACGACGCTACTCCTGAGGCGGAGCCGGACTTTTGTGACAACGAGGATGCTTTCTCGTATATGCGGTTTTCGGGTGGCTTCATGTGAGTCGTGCCTTGATCGACGGGGTTACAGGGATGTTGACTAGATGACACTACACATTTGGTATAATTTAAACTATACTTGTAATTCATTAACCTGGTAACATTATCACACTCTGGAGACTCACCCCTATTTTTATATATTTTATATATCTATCGCAGTCTTCCGCTTGCAATTTAACTGTCTATGGAGTATGATATGCTGTTTTGACTTAATCTCACTCATGTTCACTACATTAATGTAAACAACATTTAATCATCATTATCTATAATTTTAACTACCCCCGATTTTTTGGGATGTTACATGTTCGGAGAAGGCGAATAACTCCTCGTGCAGAAGGTCCTTCGGGTCCGGGTGCTGCTGCTTTGACTCCGGTTACAGCCAAGGCCGCGACTGTAACTACGATCGCGGCTATGACTGTAACTACAGCCGCAGCCACGACCGCAGCCCCTGGTTCGGTCGTGTTCGCCCTGATTGTTGCGCCCACTATGGCTCAGGCTTCAGCATTCATTGCTCCCGCCCCAGCGATAGCAACTTCCTTCCTGCCCAACGTCGCTCCCTCCGTCAGCGGAATCCACCCATCAGCCCCTTGATTGCGATCCATTTGTCGTCTGAGCGGGAGGAGGCCGTTCGGATGGCTGACGCTATGATTACTCCTCTCGAGGTCGGGGATGATCTTGGGGTCGAGACCCAGGCCTCCGCCGGCAGCCGGACTGGGGCAGCAGAGGAAGGAGGCTTGATGCATGTAGGGACAAGTGGGGCGAGGTATAAATCGGGCTTTCACATGTCCTGTTTAGATCATGGGCGGCAAAACACGCTCCGGAAGAAGAGATTGCCGATCTCCTTTCCAAGCCAGACGACACTTTCTTGAGAGATTTGGCAACAGTTTTTTACAAGGTATTTTTCAGTCTTTATGTCATCTGCTCTGTTATCATGTGTCCTTCTTATTTCCTTGCTTTTGTCATTACTCAGCCTGTTCCAAGGATCCTCCTGGCCTGGGAGAGAGTGTGTGAGCTCCGAAAGATTGACGCTGAAGTGGAGGCACTCCGAGCTGAGGTGGGAGTCCTGCGGGATGAAGCGACGCTCTTCCGACAGGAGCAGGGCGAACTGCGTCGGGGAGTTAAGGATGGGAAGACCAGGGAGCTTCATCTACAGGAGGCTGTTACTGGCCTGGAAGCCAAGGAGCTGCAGTTGCAAGGGATGGTGGAGGATTTTAGAGCTCGCTGTGACACTGCTGCCACCGAGCTGACCCGGGTTAGGGCTCATGCGGACTAGCTGGCCCATGAGAACGCTCGACTAAGCGGGGCCTTGGAGCGGGTTAAGGCGGAGGCGGCGGAAGAACAGGCCCAGGCTGTCGTTCAGGCGAAGGAAGCACAAAAGGCCGAGGACAAAGCTTCTTTTACTGAGGCGGTTGCTGATGCGGCAATTGCAGTAGTAGAAGCTTTCAGAACGTCCAAGGAGAGGGACGCTAAGGCGGCCAAGTTCTATGGCCGTGGCTATGACGATTGCGTTGAGGCGGTCTTGGGTTTGTACCCGGACCTTAACCTTGACTCAATTCTACTCGAAGAAGCTGAAGAGTCGTCTGAAGATGAAGTCCGCCCGGATCAAGCCCCAGATTCTCAAGCTCCTCCGCCCCCTGCACAGTTTAGATTTATCCTTCCCCATTTTTTTTGAACTGATTGATATCCTTTTTCTTGGTTACTTTATGACCTTCTAATGGAGGTCAGTGGATGCTGATTTTTGACCTCCTGGGGGGCGTATGAATGATGATATATTTTCTCTTTTTTATATGTTGATCCGTAGTTGATTTCTTGTTGAATGCTGACGGTAGATTACTTGATTGTCAAAATGGGAGGTTAACTTTGTTTGCGGCGCAGCCAGAGCTAACCTTACCTTTCGACTGGTTGGCGTTTCCCAACAACTTATTGTTAAGCTTTTTATGGCTCGTTTATTGGGTACGGGCCCCTAGGGGGTCGGCTCATCCCACAATTGGCGAGACTCTTCCGTTTCATCCTTTAATTCGCGAGCCGACCCCTATGTTAAGGGAGTCGACTCGGCGCTTAGGCTTTTTCTCTAGTTTAGGGGATACCGTGTAGAATGTGGGATAACGTATTGACTCTTTTTCAAGGGATTAATCCGTTAAATCCGCCTCTACATATGAGAGACAACTTTTCCTTAGTCGAGAATCCATTCGTGTAGATGAGAAGAGGCGAATTTTATTAAGAGCCTTAAAGGCTTGTTGCTCGGAGGTGTACATTTATTGAGAGCCTTAAAGGCCAGCCCGTCATGGATAATAAACTTTAAGATTCTTGGCATTCCAGGGATGGGGGAGTTGGCGACCTTCGAGGTCTTCTAGGTGGTAGGAGCCTGGTTTGGTTGATCGAACGACCCGATAAGGCCCTTCCCAATTTGGTTCGAGTGTACCAGCCCCCGGCTCGGCGGTATTCTGGAACACTCGATGAAGGACTAAGTCCTCTGGTTGGAATCGCCTAGTCTTGACTTTCGAATTGTAGAACCGTGTCACTTGTTGATGCCGAGCAGTGACTCTGAGCTTTGAGGTATCTCTAGTTTCTTCGAGCAAATCCAAGTTTGCGGCAATCTGTTCGGAATTCTGTTTTTCCTGGAAGCTCCCGACTCGGGCCGTAGGAAGACCAATCTCCACTGACACTATTGCCTCCGAGCCATAGGAGAGCGAGAACGGAGTTTCTCCTATTGAGGACTGAGTTGTGGTCCTATAGGCCCAAAGAACAAACGGAAGTTCTTCTGCCCACCCGCTTTTCGCTTTTTTCAGTTTTGTCTTGAGATAACATTTGATGACCTTGTTGACTGCTTATACTTGTCCGTTCGACTGGGGATGTCGGGGAGAAGAGTATGCGTTCGTGATGCCGAGTCCTCGGCACATGTTTCAAAATTTTTCGTTGTCAAACTGTCGGCCATTGTCTGATACGATGGTTCGCGGAATCCCGAACCGGCAGATGATGTTTTTCCAGATGAAGTCGACCACCTTCTGCTCTATAATTTTGGCGATCGGCTCGGCCTCGGCCCATTTGGTGAAGTAATCCACGATGACAATGGCGAATTTGACTTGCCCTTTCCCAGTGGGTAGAGGGTCAATAATGTCGATCCCCCACTGAGCGAATGGCCAAGGGCCGCTCATAGGGGTCATTTCTTCTGTCGGTTGCCTCGGCACGACCACAAATCGCTGGCATTTATCACATTTTCGAACGTAATCTTTGGAATCTTCCTTAATAGTTGGTCAGAAGTACCCTTGTCTGAGTATCTTCAGGGCTAAGGCCCAACTGCCGGAACGGTTTCCGCAGATTCCTTCATGAATCTCTCGCATGACGCATTCCGCCTCATCGGCACGGAGACACCTGAGGTAGGGTTGGGAATGTCCCTTCTTGTATAAGATACTGTCTAGGACGATGTATCGAGCTGCTCGAACTCTGAGTCGCCTGGCTTCCAGCCTGTCCGAGGGAACCTCTCCTGTCATGAGATAATTAAGGATCGGGTCCATCCATCTCGGACTCGCTCGAATTGGGTTGACTTTTTTCTCCTTGCTTATGCTTGGTTGTTCCAGAAATTCAACGGGGATGATTCGTGGGATCTTCTCCTCCATAGCTGAAGCGAGTCACGCCAGGGCGTCGGCCCATGAATTTTCTGCCATCGGAATTTGATGGATCGTGCAGTTATGAAATTTCTCGATTAATTTCCTCGCCTCATCAAGATAGGCCATCATCCTTGTTTCCTTAACTTCGTACTCGGCAGAGATGTGATTTACCACCAACTGAGAGTTGCATCGGACTTGAAGAGACTGGACACCTAAACTTGCTGCCAGTCTGAGTCCGGCTAACAAAGCTTCTTATTCTGCCTCATTGTTTGAGGCTTTGAATCCCAATCTGATTGCGTATTGAACGGTTGTGAAGTCGGGTGCGGTCAAGATGATCCCGGCCCCGGCCCCTTTGATATTGGATGACCCATCCACATAAAGAACCCATCCTGGATCTGATATTGCTTTTTGATTGCTCGGAGGAGCGGGCAAACTTTCTTCGACTTTGGTACTGATCTTTTCGGCACTCGGAGTGAATTCGGCGATGAAGTCGGCCACGACCTGCCCTTTGATTTTCGAACTTGGGCGAAACTGAATATCGAACTCACCGAGCTCGATGACCCACTTAGTTACCCAACCTGACACCTCGGGCCTCTGGAGAACTTGCCTTAGAGGGGAATCAGTTAACACAATTATCGAGTGAGCTTGGAAGTATGGGCGTAGCCTTTGAGCTGAAATAATGAGGCTAAGTGCCAACCTTTCCAGGAGCGAGTATCTCGTTTCTGCTGGCATCAAAGCTTTGTTCACGTAATAAATAGGGTGTTGCTTGCCTCCAACCTCCATAATCAGAGCCCAGCTGACGGCTGAGGTTGAGACTGCGAGGTAGAGGAATAGGGGCTCGCCTTTTTCAGGTTTGGACAGTAGAGGGAGTGAACCCAAGTATTGCTTCAGCTGCTGGAAGGCTTGCTCACTCTAGCGTCCACTCTGCCTTCTTCTGACCCTTCAATTGCTGGAATAAGGGGAGACACTTATCCGTCGCTCTGTAAATGAAACGTCCGAGCGCTGCAACTCGACCCATAAGGCATTGTATATCCTTGACGGTTCGAGGCGAATTCATGTCGAGGAGCGCCTTGATTTTATCTGGGTTCGCCTCGATACCCATCTGACTGACCTGGAAACCGAGGAATTTTTCTGAGCCGACCCGAAAACGCACTTTATTAGATTCAGCTTCATTTGGTATTCTCGGAGGACGGCAAACATTTCTCCAAGATCCGCCAGATGATCGGCGGCTTTGATACTTTTTACTAGCATGTCATCGACATATACTTCTATTGTGCATCCGATCTATTTGGAGAACATCTGGTTTATTAGCCTTTGATACGTTACCCCAACATTTTTCAAGCCAAATGGCATGACCCGGTAATAGTAGTCCCTTGTTTGTGACAAAGGTAGTCTTTTGCCTGTCTGGGGGATGCATCGCGATCTGATTATATCTGGAGTAGGCATCCAGGAAAGAGAGCAACTTTTGCCCCACTGTGCTGTCCACCAGCTGATCGATCCGAGGCAGCGGGAATTGAGCAGGACAGAGACCTCGCCAGCTATTGTCTCATACCGCTCGGCATCGAACGACCTTCTTTTCTGCTTGATAGGTTTATGACCTGAATCCGCATTTAGCCTATGGATCATGACTTCCGAGGAAATTCCGGGCATATCTTGGTGAGACCATGCAAAGACGTCACTGTACTGTCGTAGGAACGTTAGGACTTCGTGCCATTGTTCAGGATTCAGTGACGTCCCGAGTTGAACAGTTTTGCTTAGATCAGCTTCATCAAGTGGCACTTTTTCTAGGTCTTCTACGGATGAGCACTCCACAGACCCTCTAGGATCTAGGATGTTGATGAAAAGCGCCTGCTTAACTAACCCTTTCTTTACCGCCACCGCATAATATCTCCGAGCTTCTCATTGGTCGCCTCGGAGGTAGCCTATCCCACCTTCAGCGGGGAATTTCATCATCAGGTGGTAAGTAGAAACGACCGCTCTCATTGCGTTGAGAGAAGGTCTGCCCAGGATAACGTTGTGTAAGGATGACACATTGACAACTAAGAAGTCTACCATAAGTGTGACTTGATGTTGTCCTTCTCCCGCAGTTACTGGGAGGGAAATAGCTCATTCGGAAATCACCATTTCTCTGGCAAAGATGTGCAAAGGGGTCTGCACAAGTCTGAGATGAGACCGTGGAATCCTCATTCTTTCAAAAGCCTCAGAGTAGAGTACATCGGCTGAACTCCCGGTGTCGACTAAGATACGGTATACTTTGCGATTCGTTATAGTCATGGTGATTACTAAGGCATCATCGTGCGAGTGCTGAATCCCGCGTGCATCTTCTTCCGTGAACGTCAGAGTACACGGACTGACTCGAAGTTCTTTACTAGGTCGTTCGGTTAGGTGAACGTAGTGCTCCAGTTCAGACACTCTAGAGTATGCCTTTCGTGCTCTATTTGAATCCCCTTCGCCAGATGAGCCCCCGAAGATAGTGCGGATCATGACGGGTTCTTCCACAGCGTCATTGGACTGCTCGTGTTTCATTTCTTCTCTCTGAGCGACTTTTCCTTCTTTTGTGTATCGACGCAGGTGTCCTTTCCGAATAAGGGCTTCGATCTCGTCTTTAAGGTCTACGCAGTCATCAGTATTATGACCGTGGTCTCGGTGGAAGCGACAGTACTTGCGCTTGTCTCGATGATCTGGGTCGGCCCTCATGGAGACGGGCCAATTTAGCATCTTCTCACCTCGGATGTCCAGTAGAATCTACTCGGCAGATGTGTTAAGGGGGGTGTAGGAGCAGAATTTTTCCTCTGGTCTCCTGCTCGGGCGACGATCGCGAGAGGTGCGTTTATCGATCCCTTTGTTAGACATATGGGATTCCTCGTTCCTAGGCCTCTTCCCCTTGCCATTCGGGTCGGTCACTTGGACACTTTTACGGGCATTGGTAAATTCTTCCGCGTTTGTATACTTCTGAGCTCTGGCCACAAGTTCAGCCAGTGTTTTTGGTGGATTCTTCCCAATGGAGAAGGTAAACTTTCATTCTTTCAAGCCGCTGAACATAGCGGCGAGGGCCATTTTGTCATCATAGTCTTCCACTAATAACGCTTCCTCGTTGAAGCGAGCGATGTAATCCTTCAGCGACTCCTTCGGCCCTTGCTTGATAGTAAGCAGGTGAGTGTTGGGCTTACGACTTCTCTTACCACTGATGAACTGAGTTAGGAATAGTCGGCTCAACTCTGCGAAGGAGCTGATGGAGTTTGGTTTGAGTTGCCGGTACCAACTCCGAGTGGATCCCGTTAGTGTAATTGAGAACCCTCGGCACATCATTGCATCCGTCGCTGTCTGGATCTGCATCCAGGAGCGGTAGGCCTCCACGTGCTCGGATGGATCCCCAAATCCAGAATATTGAATGACGGGAGGTATCCGGAACCTCTGAGGCATCACCTCGTTCATAATTTTCGAGGTGAAGGGAGGTTCGGACTCCTCCATCATTGCCTGGACGGCAGCGGGAACTGATGCTGGTTGCTGTTTTTTCTCCAGAGCCAAGAACTTGTTGTTGAGCTCCTCGAACCGCTTCTCCCATGGATCTCTATTTTCTGCCACAATCTCTTGAGCGTTCTCTCTCTCTGGACTTCTCCTCCCCCTCCTTCGTTCCAACCGATGACGGAGATCCGTTGGTGCGAGGGCTGAAGTAACCGAGGCATTAGTCAGAGCTCGCGTTGTGGTGTTTCGAGCCGAGGGTCGAATTTGGGTCGAAAGAGGATGTTGACTCGATATGAGTACCTGAGGATGCTGGGGTGCCTCGGGCCTCCCACTCCTCGGTGTGGAGTGGGCTTCCGCAACCGGGCTGACTGGTTCGGGGACAGGATCTTCTTGAGTCGGACGTAACTGCGGCTCCTGTTGTTGCTTCATCCTGTTCACTTCATCCCATAAAGCTTGTATCTCGCCCTACATGGCTCGATACTTGCTTGCCCGGTTGCACAAACGTTGGGAAGGTCCCGGGGCCGATTCTGCATGAAGTAGTGATGAGGAACGAGTTTGTTTGTTTTGCTCTGGTTCCGCAGCTACTGTTTTCTTCTTTCCTCTCGCCATTATACTCGAGAATAGGAAGCTGATTTTTTGTATCGGATTCCCACAGACGGCGCTAAAAAATGTTGATGTCAGAATCTGGATCACCCTCCACTCCTCAGATGGACCCTCATCCTACACAAAAGGTGAGCAAAGGAGACCCTGACTAGGCCGGGGGACCCTCCGATGCCTAAGTCAAGTCAAGGGAATCGAGATCTAGATTGAAAGGTAGAGGAAAAGTGTCAGATGTTGCGTACCTGTAGCAATGGCGTCTTCGTGTATTTGTACCTGACTGTATGATGATCCGCGTCCGTTAATCACGGCACGATTCCCTCAATCAGGGAGATTTTAAGAGCATGGAGATACTGTACGCAATCCAAGGATCACGTAATACGATACACGCATCATGCGTATCTGCGAGCGACATTACCGCTCACGTCTTCTTATGACAGTTTCTAAGTTCAGCTCAAGGAGCGTCCGCCTCCGCCTCAGAGTATGCAGTCGGCTCGGACCGTCCCGTAGGTAGGTTTCCGATTGGCAGAAGATATAGGCCTTCATTTGAACTTCGTCCGTTCTAATGATCTGGGTCGAGCGGTCGGTTATCCCTCTAATCGAATTAACATGCCGCGGTGCCTCGGAATTATAAGGGGCTCGAATCTTCACATAACAGTACCTAATCCACGCTCGTGGTTTTTAATGGACCACCTGGTTTGCTTTTATGAGGATTGTGAGCCGGTACGGGGTCTGATTTTCGGGCCCACAAATAAAACGCAGGCTTGGTTGACGATCTTGAGTTCACCTAAAGACCACTTGGTTCACTACCTTTGGTTTTAAGGAGTCGTTTGGCACCATGGATTGGACGGTATTTAAGGGGTTTCAAATTCCTTGGTTGTTTGGCAGCATAAAGTAACAGGGGTTTCCAAATCTAGGGGTTTCCAGTCCAGCCATGTAAAGCAACACGATCGAAACATTGTCCATATAAATCAACGAATAAAAATTGTTGCTTAGTCACTCAAACATGATCTTGTGCTTGTGGCCCATCCGAGACTTGGAATTTCATCGTTTTTGGGCAAAGCATATATTTCAGCGGGCTTATCACAACCATTGTGTCAAAAATAACATATCTCGCTAATTAGAGATATTAAAGTTGATTTAGTAATTAAATTCAAACCCCTGTAGATATACCATGCATAAGTACTTTTGGATTAAAGTTGATTCACACTCCAGAGTGCCAGACACACTGGAAGGATTGCAAACCGAGATGGTTTCTAATCCCGGGGGTTCCAAATCCAGGGGGTTCCAAATCCACGCTCCCAAACAGGCCCTAATACACCGACCAGTTTCATGCGTCTCGTCCGAATCGACTCGGACTCAGGTGAGATCTGACCCGGTTTGACACAGCGAGTCACCATTGACTGACCAAGTTAGGTCAATTCACTCTCGACTCAGGCAAGTCCTAATTCAATTTGAAACCGGATGAGTTGGTCCCAGTCACTGAGTCCTTAATCATACCATGTTCTAACCTGACACATTTAACTCTGTTAACCAACCATTAGCCTAGTGAGCCCATCGTGGCATAGCTGCAAAACTTGCTTGGTTTTCGATTTGGGTCATTACATCATGGTTTTGATAATTGATGAGCATTGGCTTAGCCTTGTTCATGGTCTAGTTCGCAAAAGCATCCACACCCAAGTGTTCTATAGCCTCTATGTATAAGCAACATTTAAAGAACCTCGTGACCTTAAGGGATCATTTGGATACCATCAAATAAGTTCTTTTTCTACTTACAACATAAGATATAAGTACTTAATCACTTCGGTTAATTTTTTTAATTTTTTTTTTTTGAAAAAAAAAAAACTTTTCATAAGTTGTCGAAGAGAGCCAATAAAAAGACCAATGAAAATAGAAGTTGATAAGTAGATTATTTATCACACATACTTATCTTAAGCAGCTTACTATCCAGATGAGCCCTAAGCAAGGCCAATCCTTTGTATCACATGTTTGAAATTGTCATTAAAATAAAAATAAAATCCAGCATGTGTTTGTCTTATACATGCTTATGTTGCCCATGAATGTTAAGGCATAAGTACTATATCTTACACCCTCGTCCATAGCTCAAGTGGTAGACTGAGTGAAAGATACCTCGTTTCAACATTGAGGTCTTGGTATCGATCCCTAGTGAGTGAAATAATTCTAAAGCTTTCTAAAGGGATTTTAGGGTTATCAAAGGGTGTAGCAAGGGTGAGATTCGAGGTTGTTTGAATCGGGTAAGTCCTCTCTCTTTGTAATTTATATTTTCATAATGGAGAAATGTCGCTTTGTGTCGTGGTTTTTCCCCGTAAGGATTTTCCACATTAAATCTGTGTGTTCTTTTGTATGTGCTTGGCGCCATTGAATTGCTATCCTAGATCCAGATCTGTGTGATTCCGCGGGCCAAAAATCCCAACAAGTGGTATCAAAGCAATCGTTGGGGCACGGATCTGAATCTGAGTGATTAGTAATAAGGACGAGCACTAGGTATGAGATTGAGAAGTACTCAGGGAAAAATAATTTTGAGTTATGGAAAATCAAGATGATGAGTTCCTTAATCAAGCAAGGCGAAGATGATGCTCTTGAGGAGCTGAAGTCTACTATGATTGATGACGAGTGGAATGCTCTTGATAAGAAGGCTTTATCATCGATCCGTTTATGTCCCACGGATGAGGTTCTCTACAATGTCATGAGGGAGAAAACTGCGGCTAAGTTATGGGCCAAGTTATGCGAAAAAATCCTCTGAAAATCGTCTGCACTTGAAGCGGTAGTGGTATAACTTCAAGATGGCAGAGGGTGGAGATCTGGAGACTCACATCAACAACTTTAATAAATTAGTTTGTAAATTGTTGAATATGGAGGAAGTGATGAAAGATGAAGAACAAACATGTATGTTGCCGAATTATCTTCCGACGTCGTATAAGTCATTCAAGGACACTATGTGCAGCACAAATAAAGCCCTGAGTGTCGACACCGTTATCTTAGCTCTTCAAGGGAAGGCTATGAGAAAGATAAACAACGACATAGGGACATCTTCTGGTGCACTATTTATAATGGGTAGGAATTCTGAACAAGGTACGAGTTCTTCAGGTTATAAATCCAAATCAAAGGGTAAGGGCAAAGGAAAGGTAAAATGTTGGAATTATGGGAAGGAAGGACATGTGGAGAAGGATTGTGGAAATCCGAAACCGAAGAGAGAAGATTCTGAGGCTTCATACAGGGAGGTCAATGTTGCCACGCCAGATGGATCGGTGGATGTGATGGTGATGTTTTGACTGTATCTACTATCAGGCGGCCATATGATGATCGTAAGGACGAGTGAATGCTAAACACAGGGGCATCTTTTCATATGACTCCTCATCGGAATTGGTTCGCCAGCTATAGCGAGTGCGATAGTGGACAGGTGTTTATGGGCAATGGCTTTGCCTGTAATGTTGTGACTGTTGGTACGGTGCGCATCAGAATGTTTGATGGGGTGGAGCGTACCTTGACTTATGTCAGGCACGTTCTTGATTTGAAGTAGAATCTGATTTCTCTTGGTGTATTTGAGGCAAAAGGATGCAAGTACACAGGTATTGATGGTGCTCTTAAAGTATATAAGGGGGTACGGGTAATCATGAAAGCGCGACGACTCAGTAACATGTACAAGTTGATCGGGAACACTTCAAAAGGTAGAGCCGCAGTGGATGTAACGGATTCCACCTTTACACGTGTGTGGCATGTTTGGCATGGTCACATGAGCGGGCAGGGCGGGAAGATTGAGACGTGCGGACAGGGATACAGAGCAGGTGGAGCAGTCACCTATGAGAAGAATCACACGGCATGATGCAGGATATCGGCGAGGTATATGGACGACTCCAACATCGTAGGGGATTCATCTTCTATTCAGATGACTCTAGATGATCCTGGTGCTGAGAAGTGAAAGATGACTATGGGCGATGTGATGGATTCGTTGTATCAGACTGACATATGGGAGCGGGTGGAGCTTCCAGTGGGCCAGAAATCAGTTGAATGCAAGTGGATCTTCAGGAGGATACAGTATAGATACATGGCAAGGTTAGTAGCGAAGAGTTATGCTCAGAGAGAAGGGAACGAATTTTCAAAGATATTCACGCCGACGGTATAACAGGTGTCTATTAGATCCGTGATTGGCGCTGGTTGGCCAACGTGATCTTGAGCTGGAAGGATAGATGTGGAGTTTGTACTTCTGCAAGGGAAAGTGAAGAGCAGATCTACATGAAGCAACCAGAGCGGTTCGAAGTTAAAGGGGCTGAGAAAAGACTTTGCAGGAGGTCGTGTTCGACCTGTCGCCTAGGCAGTGGTTTGATTTTTCATGGTGAGTCAGTAGGGCTGAAAGTCGGGCGGGTTGGGTCGGGTTGGTGCTCAACCCTAACTCAATGTAACGCCCTGAAAATCGGGGATCGAGCATAAATTCAACTCCCGAGTTCCAGAACATCACTTATGCAACAAAATGAATGATGATTGAATGTTGACTGTATTCGTGCATTGAACATGAGTGAGATTAAGCCAAAATAGCATATCATACTCCAGAGACAGTTAAATTTGCAAGCGGAAGACTGTGATAGATAGATAAAATATATAAACTATGATGAGTCTCCAGAGTGTGATAACATTACCAGGTTAAATAATTACAAGTACAGTTCTAAAATATACCAAATGTGAGGAAATGTAATGTCTCCTATCCCAAGTACCATAGCCCCGTCAATACAATATCAGGTCTTCATTGACCCGCCAGAGAGATACAGATAGGAGAACTCCTCCTATCATTATAGAAGTAGTCCGGCTCTGCTTCACAAGCATCGCTATCACCTGAAACTCAACAAATCTGGTTGGTGTGTACAACACCGTCCCGTAACGTGGGAGTGAGTGATCAACTCAGTGGAACAGTAAAGCATAGGTAACATGTTATCAACTCAGTCAAGCAATAATGATAAAGCAGTACAATCAAACAATTCTAACTACTCTTATTTAATGCAAGTATGAAATGATATGATGATGTATGCCCTTGCCAAACCACCCTCATGCGACATCATCTTACGTTCGCAAATGCATACCTCCCTCAGTGCTCCACATCTACTAGGCACATTCGGTGCAATGATGAGCATGATTACCGAGTTATTATTAGTCCATTTCAAACAGTAGTATTGGGAAACTAAGGTACCTCCCTTGTATCATTCCCAAACATGATCCATTCTAGGGTCGTCAATCCTAGTTAATCTCATACGATATTATGGTTTGAGAGGCATAGCGAAGGAATCGCAAAGGGCTTGTCACCCATCAGCACAAATACAGATCTCACCGTATGCGGCTCAATTGCTGGTCGTCAGCTTGAATACAGGTCTCACCGTACTCGGCTCAATCGCTGGCCGTTAGCTCGAATACAGGTCTTACCGTACTCGGCTCAACTCATGCTCTAGTTGCTGTGAAGGGCTCATCGCCAATCACAGACCTTAGAGTATACTCGATGACACTACGGAGGACTCGTCGCCCGTCAGCACGAATACAGGTCTCACCGTACTCGGCTCTCGCCGTAGGTGTCGACAGCTCGAATACAGTGTCCCATACTACCATATTCGGCTCACGAGTCTGGTTGCGCAATGGTCACTACGGGGAGGCACATGGCCCCAGCGTAGGCCGACAGCTTGACCACGGTGTCCCATACCACCATGCCCGGCTCATGCGTCTTAGCGGATCGAGGTACCATGGTTAAAAGGGGTTTCACTGGTAAGTTTGGTACCCTAGGTTCAAGTAGTAGCGTCCAAACAGGGTGAACATGCATAAGGCAGATCGGGCTACTTGACGAGCTCGACTAGCACGATAGCCCGTTGAGCTGCACGACATGAAGTGCATAAATAACTTCGTGTGGCCTAACCACTGCCGACAGGCAACGCACGACTCGAGTTCGTCGAACACATCCCACGTGGCAAATGAATCTCAGCCACGAATTCAATCCCGTTACCGATTGCCTAGGCCATAATCATAGCCTCAAACACAATCAATCCATATTTAGAACATGTAGAGTAAAGCATGATACACAAATTAATTCAAGCATATTAACAAGCATATCATAAAGCATGTTGTAAAGCATGTTATAAGGCATAATATAAACAAGAATACAAACACATATATTACATAAGTAAGCGGTTAAAGTAAACAACCGACATGGAGGGAATCAAACACATTTCTAAGGTAATTGAGAATCCTATCTCAACACCCTTATACGTTACAATTTACTAACCACTACTCATTCAGACGTTTCAACAAACACTTGAACTACATACATCACATACATGACATATGTTGATCACATAGGTATTAGGCCAAATCCTTCTACTAGGGAGTTACCCCAATTATAACACGCGTGCAGCCACGACGGATAGTCATGGCAAGCATGGGTCCAAGTTCTATATTCATTCAGTCATTTCCACAAACACTTGGACTACACACTTTAACATATGTAGTGTATTGACCGTGGCGTGATTTAGGGCAAATCCTTTCGTCAAGGGGTTGACTAGTACATTTCAATCATGTTCTTACATTCAATACACATGACAAACATAAATCATAAATCCATATTTACTTAGTCATTTCAACAAACACTTAGAATACACTATTCCAACATACATAGTGTATGTTAGTAAACATGTATTAGGGCGAACTCTTTCGCCAAACTAGTAATTTACGCATGTATAATATATTTATACAACAAATAATCATGGCAAACACATCTCCAAATACATACGTATACGGTACTTTCTACAATACAGTATTTTCTACATACATAGTGTATATTAGTAGAACATGTATTTGGACGAATCCTTTCGCCAAATTAGTATTTTATCCATATATCATATATTCATACAACAATTAATCATGTCAAACACATTTCCAAAATTTATACGTATACGGTATTTTCTACAAATACCTAGAATATGTAAAATTTCATAATATACATCTTTAATCGAAACAGAAAACAGAAAGCACTTTGTACATGTGCAATTGCGTGCAGATCATGAATCTATCATTATCTGACATTGAAAGCGTTAAAAACCATAACCTATACATCTAAAGTCCGCACCTTTTGTCGTAGAATCGCAACGGAATCGATAGGTTTGTCTAGCTTCCGTATACGGCAACTAAGCAACCTAGAGAAGGAAATAGGTTAGCTATTTCATAACCTACAACTATCAAATCCCCCCAAACAGGTTAGGGTTAGGGTTTATTACCTAGAAATGACGCCGGAATCGCCGGGAAAGCGACAAGAATGAGGTGGTTAAGCACCGATAGCAGCAGGGTAGAGCGGCGGGGAGATCTTCCCACAACTCCCACTCTTTTTCTTTCTTTTCCCTCTCTCAAATCTCAAATTCATATGACTGCCATGAGAGAGGGTTTAAGGTCCTTATATAGTCTCAAAACTCACCGAAATAGACTCGGGAACAAAGTATACTTAGGTTATGTCCAAAGCGGACCTGTTCCATCTCAACGGAGCACTTCTGGCGGGCCTCCTTGAGCCAAAGGTCGGACTTAAGCTCACTAACACTGGATCTACGTTCTATTAAATTTTCGGTTAGGTCGGATACCCAGATCACGCGTGGCGGACCAGTTTCAATTCAACGGTCAGCGGATCTCGATCGGAGATTCCGAGTACATGTAAATGTTCATGAAAATTTTCCTGATCCGAGGGTGTATTTGGGTCAGATTCTGACGGTCGGTTTGCCTAATACTGACCCGCAAGCGATAGGTCTCAGATCACTATTCAAGATATTTATTTTGTAAAGAAAAGAAGTGTTTTCACACTCCCTCGCTCCGGACTCAAGCGAATTTCACTGGGACACTATCTGGATTTGATTTCCGAGATGGTTGTCAAGCCCAGCAAGGCGGTCATAATTCCTTAACTTCGTGTTAATTGGACTTTCGACGTGCGGTCCAGATCTGATACAGAGTTTCAAAATGCTCCCGAGGGCAGACGGGTAATGAGATTGATCGTAGATTTTAGGGTAATGTAGCGTCAATGGCTCTACAAGTTTTGGGTCTTGCAGATCGTATTTAAAGCGGAGCAAACGGATTTCGTAGCTAATCTGGTCTAACACTAGGTCATCCTCGCCTAATTCTAAAGGATTTCATCCTAAGTGATTTCCGGTCGAGGTGGTACTTAGTCCTTTGCAGTAATGTTTAGATTAAGTATTGTTCTTCATTACCTAAACTTTAAGATAGTGTCTAATGTGAAAGTACTTAGAAAATTTAGGGAACAAGGTGGTGAAAGGTGAGATTTGTGAAGGAAAATGGTTTAAGACGGGATTTAAGGCTTTGAATTGAGAGTTTGAAAACTTAATCAGGTGTTAAGATTGACCCAATGCCTAAGGATGTCTAATCCCAGGTTGGCAAAAATTCGGGATGTTACACCCAACCTAAGGTTCCTATACCTCAACCCTAACCCAACCTAACCCAACCTTGGGTTGGGAATTCTCAACCCAAGCTCAACCCAAGCGGGCTCGGTCGAGTTGATCGGGTTGGTCGGGTATATACGTGCTAATATATTCATTATTACATTAGTTTATTATATTTCAATATAGGACTTATTTTTTGTATGTATAATTTTATTAATTATGTATGTGATTATTCATTATAAAGAACTTCATTTTTTTCTTTAAAAAAAAACAAGCTAAAATATGAGGCAACTACTCCTTTAAAAGTCATGTAGAATAGCACGAAGTCTATTTGGGAGAGAGAAATCTGGCATATCTTGTTATCTTGAGTCCTTGGAAATGACATAAGACTGGACATCACTAGTGTGCACAAACGATCCACACTCAATTATAATTTATAAATAACTTATATATTGATCGAGTTCGGGTTGGGTCGAGCAACCCAAGACCTCAACTCGAGCCCAACCCAAGTTTTATCGGGTTGGTGTTTGTATAGCCCAAGCTTAAGATCGGACCCGAAATATCATGCTCGAGCTCAACCCAATGTCGGGTCGGTCGGGTTGAACTCGCCCAACTTTCAGCCTTATGAGTCAGGAATTGATGACATGTAGATCGCCAATTATGACATGTCTGAAATCAATGTACTGAAGACTCGATAAGTGAGACATCCAGGATGAAGGATCGGGGGATGCAAAGATGGTTCTCGGCATTGAGACTAAAGGAGGAGTAGGCTTTGGTAATCACAGGAAGAATACCTTGTGTGCAGATATTGATCAATGATGTGATGGGCCAAGTAAAGTCGGAGAGCGTTCCCTACGCGTCTCTCCTTAAGTTTTCCTCAGGACATGTCCCAAAACAGATGAGGAAAAGCAAGATATCTCATGAACCTTATTCGAATGCAGTTGACAGTGTATGCCACGGTATGGATTAGACCGGTTATTTCACAGGCTATCAGTATTGTGAGCAAGTACTCCTGCAAGCAATATTGTGTAACAGTGAGATGGTAAGAAGACTACGTCTTTACTTTTGGAGAAGAGAGGAGCAAAGTTGGTTGAATATGCGGATTCAGATAGGGGTGCACATTTAACCGGTAGAACCGTGGAACCGGACCGGAACCGACCAAACGGTCCAATTTGGTCCAGTTCTAGAGTGCACCGGTTCCTGTTCCGGTTCCAAAAATCAAAGAACTGGTGACATTGGTTCGGTTCTCGGTTTGTGGGTATGTGAACCGAACCGAACCGCGAACCGATCCGTAGAACCAAATTGTGGATCCGATCCGTGGAACCGAACTGATGTATTTTTGCACACATTATAATTATTTTCTCTAGAACAATTATTTTCGTAAATGTATTTTTCCACACCTTATACAATATCCAAACCATTCATAAAATGGACCACAACATGGATGGACATGGGGCTTGCAATTGGGCTGGATTATAAAAAACCCATAACCGTGGAACCGATCTGGAACCGAACCGGTTTTAACGGTTCGGTTCTAGGGTGCCAACGGTCCGGTTCTGATTCCGGTTCCGAATTTCCTAGAACCGTTAGGAACGGTTCGGTTCCGATTTCACCCCAGAACCGGACCAAACCGAACCGTGTGTACCCCTATATTCAGATTCAACAGACGTGCTCACCAAGGTCGTTCCTACAGAGAAGTTCAAGTTATGTGCAACTTTTCTGGGCTTGGCGATAACGTAAAAGAATGACGGAATGTGCATGAGAAGCGTTGATTGAAGCTATGATGCGATGAAGAGATAAGAGAAAAAGTTAATGAGCTATACGGTTGAAGATTGAAGACTTGGTGGAGATTGTTGAAAAAAGTTTTAAATTGATTTTGGGTGTTGCTCGACCGGTCGTGGGTCAACCATGATCGGTCGTGGGAGCCGTTCGACTCAAAGTCCAGCGATTTGGGATTTTTTGTGTCCGGGCTGCTTGACCGGTTGAAGAGATGACTCGACTGATCGTAGGGGTCCCACGACTAGTCGTAGCCTCTACTTGACTAGTCGTAGTAATGCAGATTCGTTTCCGAATTTGATGCGGACTGCGGATTCTGTGTCGTCTTTCGCAATGGTGCGAAAGGGAAAGTTGCCTAAACTATAAATATGTGTCTCTAGGGCTTTTATGGGGATGAGAAATAATTCTAAAGCTTTCTAAAGGGATTCTAAGGTTATCAAAGGGTGTAGTAAGGGTGAGATTCGAGGTTGTTCGAATCGGGTAAGTCCTCTCTTTATAATTTCTATTTTCATAGTGGAGATCTGTCGCTTTGTGCCGCGGTTTTTTTCCGTAAAAGTTTTCCATGTTAAATCTGTGTGTTCTCTTGTATGTGCTTGGCACCATTGAATTGCTATCCTAGATCTAGATCTATGTGATTCCGCGGGCCAAAAATCCTAACAGGATGAATGGCAAGGATAAAACTCACACATCACAATGGGCCCCACAAAACCCCTGCATGGAACTATTTCTATTCAGTAATCCACTTCCAATTCTCAATCTCTCAACTTTCGTGAATATTTGGTACCATCGTTATTTGTTAACCATACAACAATGTGAAAACCATCTCCTTATGTTATTATTATTATTATTATTATTTTTCACATAATATACAGGCACGGACGGTACTAGAACTTGTGTTACCGTACCATCTTTCCCGTGCCATGCTACCTACGCATGACATTAATACCCTGGAAACGGCAAGATCGACCTGAAGATCATTTGGAACAAAAATCAAGCTGTTCACTCATCAGTGGGACGTGAGCCGCAGTTAAAACCAACGGACAACTGATGGCCCTACTCAAAACACACGTGTGGCCCATCTACCGAGCCAATCAGTCTTATTTCCTGCACGGGTGATCTTCATAGCCGTGCCCATGACAACAAATATCTAAATTTGGATAACTGCGAATCAGACGTGGCTCAACATTTTTGAGAGCCTTATGCAAGTCATAAAAATGAAGCTTAGAATTTAATCTTTTGAGAACTTAATTAGTAATAAAATAATTGTGGTCTAGGTTTTAGGAGAAGAGTTTATTTGGAATGATACTATTATTTTGAAAAGAGATGATAGAGTGAGATTGTTATCATTGATAGTGCTAGTTTTTAAGATTTGTTTTTTATTTTTAATTTTAAATTTGTAAACTAATCTTTAGATGTCTGTATTTTCTAGGCGTTTGAATAAGTTTATTTCAAAAATTTTAGATTTTTTTTTCTTCTTAATTTTAATTTTAGTATAATATAGGACTTTCATAATTAAGAAACTTTAATATTGTGCCATCGTAATTAGGGGCCTTAGCCGATTGACGAGGACGAGTCACCGCGATCGAAAAAGAGGGAGCGAACTATCAGCGGCGTGCCGGCGTCTCGTCCTCAAAAGAGATTTTGTAGGTCCGAATACGCGTCCATAGTGAAAGAACTCATGCGCCAAAGTAACACGCAAGCGTGACACAAGACGCGAGATGGAATCCGTCCGTCCAGTAGGTCCCACTATCAAGACGGTCAGGCGCAAGGATCAGGGTGGCCCTCCCATTGGATAGTTCATAGTTTGAAAAACATATGGACGGATGGGGGAATAGTGAATCGTGGCTTCCTTCATTTCTTGGAGCAGAGCAATCCTTAAAGGCTGGCCCACCTATGTGCGGGAAATGGATTGGCTACTCCCCCAACCACCAGCCAATGGCTGGTGGTCGGTGGCCTGTGGGCCCCACCATGATGTATGTGTTTTATCCATGTCATCCATATATTTTTACAGATCATTTTATGATATGAGACCAAAAATGAGTTATATCCAAATCTCAAGTGTACCGCATTACAGGAAACAGTGTTGAATGAGTGTCAACCATTAGAAACCTTTTGGGGGCCATAAAAGTTTTGGATCAAGCTGATTTTTGTTTTTTCCCTTCATCTTTGCTTGTATGACCTAATCAACAGATTAGATGTCAAATAAACAGTACTATATTGGGCCTTAGGAGAATTTTAATTGTGGATATCTAATCAATATCCACTACACCAAAATCGTCATTTAGGAACGGTTTAAAACCGTTCCTAAATGCTTCAGGAACGGTTTAATACCGTTCCTAAAAGAGGCGTCGCAGAAAATCAGGAACGGTTTAGAACCGTTTTGGGTACCGTTTCAATTTTTAGAAACGGAATTTTAGGAACGGTTTTAAACCGTTCTGGTGCCAACAGTCATATTTTGGGAACAATATTTTTCTTATTTCGGAACGATTTTAAACCAAAAGACCTGTTTCAAAAAATAAAATAAAACAAAGAAACAAATATATTTAAGCCATATTCATTTAAGAATCAAAAGATAGTAAAAACAACAATGATGTAATTTGAAACATTATTTATCCGACTTACACACCTAACAGTAAAAACTAAAATCTGTAATGGAAGACTTCAAAATAAAAAGACATAATTCAATGAAAGTCCGTCAAGCAGATGATGAGCTCCACAATGTGATGGCCTTTTATGTACCTAACTAACAAGCAACAAGTAAAAAAGAACAAAAATATGTGAATAGATTGAAAGAAGAACAATGAACTATCAAAACAATGTGAATTTTTTTTTGACAACTGAACATGCATATGGGGGACTGTTGTCAGTCGACTCACCTGGTTTTTGAATATGCTCGATGCACTCCTGACCTGAGGGGAGCTCGTTCTAGATAAATTCAAAGGTATCCAATTTTTGGCTGATCAGAAACTATCCTTAAGTAAAAAAGTAAACTGCCTAAAGCAAATGGAAAGCATTGCTGGAAGCTTGGAACTAGCAATTTTTAATAGGGCCAGCCAAATAGGTACATCCAATCAGTTCAAAATCCACACCAAAAGCAACCCAGGCCCAACTCATTAACAACCATATGGATAACAATATTGAAAATGGAAATTTATATCATAAACTCGTATAAATGGAATACCTTCTCATTTCTAAAACTACGGTGCATTTATGTCAGGTAGCTGAACATTTGTAGAAGGAAGCCTTCTGCAGGATACAAATGAAATAAACACAATTAAATCCTTGTAGCATGTTTGTATACATATAACATATCTATATAACATAAACAAATCACAAAAAAGCAAAAATAAATAAATAAAATAAAATTGAGATGATGATGCATGCCAGAGGATACATATTTCAACCAAAAAAAAAAAGGAAAACAAATTTACCAGGTAACTTCAATAAAAATCTCATATGAAATTGTAAACCTAAATATGCATGTTTTTAATCAGGCACCTTCACATATTCTACAGAAACAAGAATATTTTCCGGCTTCAGATTTGTGCGAATAAGTCGCAAGTCATGCATAACTGCAAGAAGTAAAGAATACAAATAACATAAGAAATTATCTGACCATGGCCTGGAGCATTTTAACATAGTATTCCCTACTGCTATACTTGTCCACAAAAACATCAAAATCCCAACAACATAATCAAATAAAGGAGGAAAAAATACCACAACACATACTACGAATTCATTAAAGAAAAGAGAGAGAGAGAGAGAGAGAGAGAGAGAGAGAGAGAGAGAGAGAGAGAGAGAGAGAGAGAGAGAGGGTATTTGTTTGAAGTGATATGGAGATGCTTTGAAGTGATATGTCCGACTCCAAATGTACGAACCATTGAATAACCTATGCCCCAACTTGTAAGTGTACCTGCACCAATATCAGGTCATAAAAAAATATTTAGAGGCTAGGCATAAACAAAGGTTTCGTGACGAGCAACTTCAATTTGAACGCCCTACCATTAAAGACTTCCTAAAGCCTAGTGTAATGTTTCTTAATGTTTATTTATCATCCAACCTATGAATAAGATCATATAAATCTGAAAGCAGAAAAACTGATCATCAGGTTTCGACCACAAAGCCTGATTGCAAAACCAACAAAGCTTTTAAATATTGCTTAATTGTGAAATGCAAAACAAAGGCAAGAGTAAGAAGCCCTTCAGAATTTGGATTCATCCAGAGAGAAAAGGGCATAACACATTGCATCCACCACAAAAGGCATGACTACCCAAATGCACTAAAAAGAATATATAGATTGGTGTTGCTAATATCCGGCACTCAATATTGCAAAACCAGCTTAAGTACAAAAGCAGGGAACAACAAAACTGAAACACCTCCCTCCAGTAAGCACAAAGGCACACATCACAAATGAAGAAGGAAAACATGAGAAAAGGGTGCTAGAAGAAACACTCTTGCTGATGGATTAGAAATAATTACCTTTGTGATGGTGAAATAGCACAAATCATTGCCAGTTTTGCATTGCCACCCAATGATTCCTGTAATAAGAATGTCAGCCTAGAATATGCCTTTGCTTTCCTGATTGGGAAACTTCCGCAAGAATATTTATCAAGTTCCTGCAAGTCCCAGTTAACAGCCGTTAGCATAGGAAAGAAAATAAAAATAAAAAATCTTTCCAGCAAGGATGCAACTCTGACAAACACATGCACAATATTGCTTGTTTACATAACAGCAGTAGATTTTAATATAAGAAACGAAAATCATGTCACATAAAACCCTCTGTTGAATCAGAGCAATACAGTAACTGACCACTTGCACACGCAGGTCGAATCCAGTTTTTGGACATCAAATAGGATTGTGAGATCATAAGAGGCTTGATCAGACTAGATTGTCGCTCGGTATTGTCTAAATAAAATTTAGTAGGCCCTTCATCAAGACATTGGAATTATTGGACTGAAATGGAATTCGTCTACACTTGAGAGATAATTGCTTTCCAGGTACAAAGGCAAGAGTAAGAAGCCCTTCAGAATTTGGATTCATCCAGAGAGAAAAGGGCATAACACATTGCATCCACCACAAAAGGCATGACTACCCAAATGCACTGAAAAGAATATATAGATTGGTGTTGCTAATATCCGGCACTCAATATTGCAAAACCAGCTTAAGTACAAAAGCAGGGAACAACAAAACTGAAACACCTCCCTCCAGTAAGCACAAAGGCACACATCACAAATGAAGGAAGGAAAACATGAGAAAAGGGTGCTAGAAGAAACACTCTTGCTGATGGATTAGAAATAATTACCTTTGTGATGGTGAAATAGCACAAATCATTGCCAGTTTTGCATTGCCACCCAATGATTCTTGTAATAAGAATGTCAGCCTAGAATATGCCTTTGCTTTCCTGATTGGGAAACTTCCGCAAGAATATTTATCAAGTTCCTGCAAGTCCCAGTTAACAGCCGTTAGCATAGGAAAGAAAATAAAAATAAAAAATCTTTCCAGCAAGGATGCAACTCTGACAAACACATGCACAATATTGCTTGTTTACATAACAGCAGTAGATTTTAACATAAGAAACGAAAATCATGTCACATAAAACCCTCTGTTGAATCACAGAAATACAGTAACTGACCACCTGCACACGCAGGTCGAATCCAGTTTTTGGACATCAAATAGGATTGTGAGATCATAAGAGGCTTGATCAGACTAGATTGTCACTCGGTATTGTCTAAATAAAATTTAGTAGGCCCTTCAAAATGACAAAGAAAAAATAATCTACATTTTGTGAATAGAAACCTCATACCCAAGCTGAGAAAGGGAACGATTAATATTCCCTGCTTCCTTCAAACGAACTCCTGCCGCACCTGTCAGTTTCTATCTTTCTGATCCAGCAAGATCAACAAGATTGATTCTGCTGCTCCTCAAATTAGATTATAGATGTGTACATTACATGGATCTAAATATTTTATTTAGCCTGCCTAGGAGTGATCAACAACAGTTATAGGACTTTTATGAATTACGGGCATTTCACAGCTTTGCTCTTTAGCTCATATTTGCCAAGGACCAACAGAACAAGAAACTAAAATCGAGACCAAACAAATATATATAGATATCTAAATTCTCATCTACTTTTCTACATATAAAAAGTATTGTTTCAAATCTTACAATTGTTTTAGATTTAGTAGATCTGTAAATATGTTTCCAATGGGCCCAGATAGGGAATTGTGGCTACGATTCCTGCATTCAGATAAAATGTGATTCATGAAAATATGTCCCATATTCATAAACCAAAACCTTTTGAGTTCGTATTCAACAAGAAACTCATAGGGAGCAGAGATATTTCATAAAAGCCAAGGAGGAAGAGATGTTCTGGCTGATTTGATTGAATGCCAAATTTCTGCATTGCAAAAGAAAAGAAATCAATACTGATCACAATGAGCTGACATTTTCTATCCAAAGCCT